>PVKU01011448.1:0-43213 GCA_004027475.1 Anoura caudifer | reverse complement strand
AGAGATAACCAACTTATCAGATGCACAGTTCAAACACTGGTAATCAGGATGCTCACAGAAGCGGTTGAGTATGGTCGCAAAAAAAAAAAAAAAGAGGAAAAAGTGAAAGTTATGAATAGTGAAATAAAGGAAAATGTATAGGGAACCAATAGCGATGGGAAAGAAACTGGGACTCAAATCAACGGTTTGGACCACAAAGAAGAAATAAACATTCAACCAGAACAGAATGAAGAAACAAGAATTCAAGAAAAACGAGGAGAGGCTTAGGAACTTCCGGAATGACTTTAAGCATTCCAACATCTGAATCATAGGGGTGCCAAAAGGAGAAAGGGAAGAGCAAGAAGTTGAAAACTTATTTGAACACATAATGAAAGAGAACTTCCACAATCTGGCAAAGGAAATAGACATCCAGGAAGTCCAGGATGCTGAGAGAGTCCCAAAGAAGTTGGACCCAAGGAAGCACACACCAAGGCATGTCATAATTACATCACCCAAGATTAAAGGGAAGGAGAGAATCTTAAAAGCGGTAAGAGAAAAGGAGTTACCTACAAATGAGTTCCCATTAGACTATCAGCTGATTTCTCCAAAGGAACCTTGCAGGCAAGAAGTGGCTGGAAAGAAGTATTCAAAGTCATGAAAGGCAAGGACCAACATCCAAGATTACTCTATTCAGCAAAGCTTTCATTTAGAATGGAAGGGCAGATAAAGTGCTCCCCAGATAAGGTCAAGTTAAAGGAGTTCATCATCACCAAGTCCTTATTGTATGAAACATTAAAGGGACTTACCTAAGAAGAAGCAGATCAAAGCTATGAATAGTAAAATGAGAAAAAATCCACATGTGTGAACAACAGAACCTAAAAACAAAAACAAAACAAACTAAGCAAACACCTGGAAGAGGAACAGAATCACAGAAATGGAGACCACATGGACGGTTATCAGCAGGGAGGTGGAGGGGAGAGAAAGAGGAAAAATACAGGGAATAAGATGCATAAATAAGAAGTACAAATAGACAGGGGGAGGTTAAAAATAGTATGGGAAATGGAGAAACCAAATAACTTATATGAATGACCCATGGATATGAACTACGTGGGATTGTTGGTGGGAGGGGGTGCTGGGTGGAAGGGAATAAAGGGGGGAAATGGGACAACCGTAATATCATAATCAATAAAATATATTTAAAAATAAAATAAAATAAAATAAAAATAACATTCATGAGACAAAAAATAAATGTTATACATTACATAAACAAAATGATAGACAAAATCACATGATTATATCAATAGGTGCTGAAAAAGCATTGATAAAATACAGCACTCATTTATGATAAAAAAAAAAAAACCACTTAGCAAAGAGGGAATAGAGGGAGTATACCTCGACAAAGAAAGACCATATATGAGAAAACTACAGCCAACACTATGCTTAATAGAAAAAATGAAAAGCTTCTCCCTAAGATCAGGAACAAAACAAGAGTGTCCACTTTCACCACTTCTATTCAAGATTGTATTAGAAGTTCTAGCTACAGCAATCACATAAGAAAAAGAAATAAAAGGAATCTGAATTGGAAAGAAGGAAGTGAAACTGTAATTGTCTGCAGATAACATGATACTGTACATAGAAAACCCTATAGGTGCCACCAAAAACTACTAGACCTGATAAGTGAATTTGTCAAAACATCAGGATACAAGGTCAATATTCAGAAATCGAAGGCATTTTTGTGCTCCGACAATGAATACCAGAAATAGAAACTAGGGAAAAATCCCATAGTGATGAGAAAAATAAAGTATCTAGGAACAAACTTAACCAAGGAAGTAAAAGACCTATACTCAGGAAACAACACAACACTGAAGAAAGAAATTAAGGAAGACACAAATATAGCAGCATATACCATGTTCATGGATTGGAAGAATTAACATAATTAAAATGTGCATACTACCCAAAGCAATTTATAGAATCAATGCAATACTTATTAAAATACCAATGACACATTTCACAGATATAGAACAAATATTTCAAAAATTTATATGGAACCATAAGTGACCCTAAATAGCCATAGCAATTTTGAGAAAGAAGAAAAAAGTAGAAGGGATCACAATACCTGATATCAAACTATATTACAAGGCCACTTAAATCAAAACAGTCTGGTACTTGCATAAGAACAGACACATAGATGAATGGAACAGACTAGAGAGCCCAGAAATAAACCCAAGGGTCTATGGTCAATTAATATTTGACAAAGGGGGCAGGAGCATAATGGAGTAAATTAGCCTCTTCGATAAATGGTATTGGGAAATTTGGAAAGATACATGAAAAAAAAATGAAACTAGACCATGAATTTACACCATACACCAAAACAAACTCAAGATTGATAAAAGACTTAAATATAAGTTGTGACAGCATAAAAGTCCTAGAGGAGAACATAGGCAGGAAAACTTCCATTAACCCATGCAGCAGTATTTTCTCTGATATATCTCCTAGGACAAGGGATATAAAGGAAAGAATAAACAAATGGTACTACATCAAATTAAAAAGCTTCTGCATGGCTAAAGAAAACAACAGAAAAATGAAAAGGGAATCAACTGCATGGGAAAGCATTTTCCAATGATACTTTGGAAAAGGATTTGACCTCCAAAATATATAAAGAACTCATACGACTCAACACCAGGAAGACAAACAACCCAATTTTAAAATGGAAAAGGACCTGAACAGACTCTTCTCCAAGGAGGACATACAGAGGACCCATAGACATATGGAAAAATGCTCAACATCACTAGCTGTCAAGAAAAATGCAAATTAAAACCACATTGAGATGCCACTTCACATCTGTCAGAATGGCCATCACTAAGCAATCAACAAACAAGTGCTGGCGAGGATGTGGAGAAAAGGGAACCCTAGTACACTGTTGGTGGGAATGCACACTGGTGTAGCCACTGTGGAAAACAGTATGAAATTTCCTTAAAAAAACTAAAGATGGAATTGCCTTTTGATCTAGTGATCCCATTGCTGGGATTATACCCTAAGAGTCCTGAAACACCAATTCAAAAGAACCATGCACCCCAATGTTTATAATGGTGTTGTTTACAATAGCCAAGTGCAGGAAACAGCTTAAGTGCCAATCAGTAAATGAGTGGACCAAAAAACGTCTGTACATTTACACAGTGGAATACTATGCAGCAGAAAGAAAGAAGGAACTCATACCCTTTGAAACAGCAAAAGAACTGGAAAGTATTATGCTAAGTGAAATAAGCCAGGAGGCAAAAGACAAATGCCATATGATCTCATCTATAAATGGAACATAATGAACAAAACAAACAAATGAGCAAAATAGAACCAGAGACATGGAAATAAGGAACACACTGACAGCGACCAGAGGGGAGGGGAGGAACAGGAGAAGGAAGGGGAAGGGCCTAGTTAAAGAACAGGTATGAAGTACCCATCTATGAGGACAATAGGGTGGGCAATGACTGTGGGGATAGGGGAATGGGTTGGGGCAGCAGAGAGCAATGGGTGAAAAATGGGACAACTGTAACTGAACAACAATAAAAAAAAAACTATAAACTCTTAGTTTATTTTAATTTTTTTCTAATTTCTAATTTTTTTGTCTTGAGTAAGTAATTCATTTTGAACAGAGATTTTTTTTTAAGTTTTTTTTTTTTTTCTTCTTATACACCGATGGATTGCTTTGCGGGTTTTCCTTCCTTTCACTAATCCTAAAACAACCCTGTACAACTGAGCCAGAGTTGTAAAGCAGGGTACCCTTTTAAATCTTACATATTTTTCTGCATCTGCTGTTTTCCCCGCTTCAGGTTGATATCTTTATCCTCAAGCACAGGTGGCTGCAACACCGGAAGTTATGAAGAGAAGGCAAAGAAATGATGTTTTTTCAGGATGAAAGGGATTCTTGATGTTTAAGAAATTTATAACACACAATTTTCCCAAAAGGGACAGAAGATGTCATGAGGTTTAAACCCTCATAAAATTGGCTGATATTTTTTCCTCTGTGAAGTAAAGTCTTTAACGTAAGTGGTAAAACTTACTTCAGGAAGTGACTGCCTGATTTGGATACAAATGTCAGCAGTCTGAACTAAGGTAATTCTGGCTAAGGGCCTGTCCACAATAGAGCGAGTTAAAAAGGGTATTGTATTCTCTTCTCTCTTCCCTGGAAGGTCATTTTCCTGACTCCTACTCATTGACACTTTGGCTTTTCTCTAAGGGCCAGAGTATTTAAAGGTGTCTTTTAGATGTTTCCAAATTCCATCCAAGGCCCCTGGGCTTTACTTGGGCTCCGTTGAAGCCAACTTTACATTTCACTGTCAGAAAACTACACACAAAGGAGGACTTCAAAGTTAATGATCGTCAACTCAATTTTTGGCTTGAACCGCTTATAAAAGATGAAATTTCAAGCCCTGCATAATCTAGGTTCCTGCTTTTTTTCTAGTGCATCTTGTCTCATTCATTTGTCCCATCATTCATTCAGCAAATATTCACTTTGCAAGACACAGTGTTAGATCTAATGATGATTATGATGACAAAGTGATGGCACTTGATGATGGTGGTGGTGGGGTCACAGTGTCAATGATAAGCATTTGGATGTAACTTCAGTTGATAGCGTACCTTACACAGTTTTATTTAATCCTCACCATACTCTCTGTTTCATAGATGAGAAAACTTTTCTAGTCACGAAAGAATTGAGTGGAGCAAAGATTTCAACTCACATTTCTTACTCCAAGCACTATATTCTTTCACTAAACATAAAGGTTATACTAATGAAAAAGAGCCTGTCCTTGTGCTAAAAAAACCTCCTAATCAGATAGGATAGCGCAAAAAAAAAAAAAACAAACACAGAAATGATTGCTATATCTTGAAAAAAGACTGATCAAAATCAGATATATATCTCAAGGACAAATAAGTAATCATTACACTGTATTAAATGTTATTTTTAATGTCTACTATTTAAAATCTCATGCAGTTAATCCTTGGTGGTATTTCAGGAAATACTATTCTTTGTTGCTCCATAACATTCATGCTTTCCCCCAAACTCATGTTTTAATTCATGAATAAAGTCACCACTTTACATAAATATACTTCTTGCTTCAATATTTTATACCTCAACACCTTCCTTTGGTACAGCTCTTATATTCTACGCTATGCAATTTAATCCTATGTATATTGTTTTGTGTGTTAGTTTATCACAGCCCGATGGGCTGGAGATAATAATGGCATGTTACATTTTTAGTTTATAGATTGTATACAGGTACAGTGTATGACAAAAAGCCTTGAGTTATCCCCATGGAATAGCCTGAGTGATTCATGCCATACAAGTGTGTGAAGAGCAAATAAGTTAATATATATTAAACTGTAAGCATACTGTCAGAGATGTAGTAAGTACTGACTGTTAGGAGAAATCCATAAACATGAATCCACATTTTCTGGACTTTTTATTTGGTCTATAGCATAACTATGTTTCAGTTCCAAGCTTGTCCCCAACTCCATGCATGTCTTCACATCTTATTTTTTCAATCATTATATTATCTCTATATGATGTAAGTAGATTTTTATTTGAGAATATAGTATGCTTCTTTCATGACCTACATATGTGGCAGGAAACACATGGAAGGACATATTCCAGGAGTCAACCACTGGATTTTATTCTTCTACCACCATATGTAGCCATGGGACAGCTCTCCACAAAGAGGAACCCAAAAGCATACTACCAAATTCCGGCCAAGATGGAGGTGTAGGTGACCACACTGTGCCTCCTCACACAATGAAAATTAAAGACAACAAAGATTTAGAAACAAGAAAACAACCAGAACTAATAGAAAATTAAACTGCACAGAAGTCCAACAACCATTCATCCAGACCAGTAAGAGGGGCAGAGTTGCAGCAGGAAAAAGTGGAGGCTGGTGGACCCGGGTGCACAGGCAGCAGCAGCTAGTAGACCCCAGGCATGGGGTGGCAATGGTGCAGACACAGTGAGGCCACACAAAGTGGCTGGCTGACTAGGTGGTTCCACATGCTCACGCAGATAATCCAGGCGAAGGGGAAGCAGCAGAAGGCACTGGAATCCAGGAGACAGCTGAGCAAGTGCCATTGTTCCCTCTCAGACCCTGCCCCCACATACAGTGTCACTACCCAGCAACTGGGCTGTCCCTGCCCTGGGGAACACCTAAAGCTCCACCCCTCATACGTAACAGCCGCGACCAGACCAAAAATTAAAACAACAACCAAAATGGCTCAAACCGGAGAACAAATCAAAGCCCCAGAGCCAATTCATCTAAGCGACCAAGAAATAGCCAAACCTATCAGATGCACAGTTCAAAGCCCTGGTGATCAGGATGCTCACCGACTTGGTTGATTTTGCTCACAAATTAGATGAACAAATGAAGGCTACAATAAGTGAAATGAAGGAAAATACACAGGGAACCAATAGAGATGGGAGGAAAACTGGGACTCAAATCAATGGAGTGGACCAGAAGGAAGAAAGAAACAACCAAACAGAAAAGAATGAAGAAACAAGTATTCAAAAAACTGAGGAGAGGCTTAGGAACCTCCAGGACATCTTTAAACATCCCAACATCCAAATTATAGGGGTACCAGAAGGGGAAGAAGAGCAACAAGTGGAAAACTTATTTGAACAAATAATAAAGGAGAAATTCCCCAATCTGGCAAAGGAAATAGACTTCCAGGAAGTCCAGGAAGCTCAGAGGGTCCCAAAGAAGTTGGACCCAAGGAGGAACACACCACGGCACATCATAATTATGTTAGCCAAGATTAAAATGAAGGAGAGAATTCTAGAAACAGCAAGGGAGATGGGATAGTCACCTACAAAGAAGTTCCCATCAGACTGTCAGCTGATTTCTCAAAAGAGACCTTGCAGGCAAGAAGGGGCTGGAAAGAAGTATTCCAAGTCATGAAAGGCAAGGACCTACATCCAAGATGGCTCTACCCAGCAAAGCTTTCATTTAGAATGGAAGAAAAGATAAAGTGTTTCTCAGATAAGGTCAAGTTAAAGGAGTTCATCACCACCAAGCGCTTATTCTATGAAATGTTAAAGGGACTTACCTAAGAAAAAGAAGATAAAAAATATGACAGTAAAAAGACAGCAAACTCACAGATATTAACAACCAGACCTAAGACAAAAGCAAGCTAAGCAGTTAGAACAGGAACAGAACCACAGAAATGGAGATCACGTGGAGGGTTAGCAACAGGGGAGTGGGAGGAGGACAGAGGGGGAAAGGTACAGAGAATAAGCAGTATAGACGGTAGGTAGAAAATAGACAGGGGAGGGCAAGAATAGTGTGGGAAATGTAGAAGCTATGACACATGGCCATGAACTAAAGGGGGGAATGTGGGTGGGAGGGGGTGTCCAGGGTGGAGGGGAATGATGGGGGAGAAATGGAACAACTGTAATAGCATAATCAATAAAATATTTTTAAATGGAAAAAAACCCCCAAAAGCATACTACCAAACAATGTGAGTCAAAATCTACTTAGACCTAAGTTCTGTGACCTCAATTATTTGTCCATAGTATTAGACATGGGTGCCTTGAACAATATCTTCAATCCTAAGAATCTATGATTGAAGAACATAAAGTATTTAAGGGCAAACCTATATTTCACATTTCTTTGTACCTCCAGGATAGTCTGAATGTTTGTGTTCCCCCCAAATTCACATACTGAACCCTAATACTCAATGTAATTGTTTGGAGGCAAGGCCTTCGGGAGGTGGTTCGGTCATGTGGATGGAGCCCTCACCATTGGAATTAGCGGCCCTATGAAACAGATTCCAGAAGCTACCTAGTCCCTTCCATTAGATAAGGACACAAGGAGAAGGCTGCAGCCGAGAAGAGGGCCCTCACCTAATTGTGCTGGCACCCCGATCTTGGACTTGCAGCCTCTAGAACTATGAGAAATAAATTTCTGTTGTTTATCAGCTAGCTAGTGTGTGGTACTTTGTTACAGCAGTCTGCACATATCAAGACAACTTTCAAATACTTCAGTTACTTCTGGGAATGTAATAACTGTTCAAAGCACTCTTGGCGAGAAATAAAAGAATATTAGACAAACAAGCTCAACAGATACTTATTGCATGCCAATGTATGGCAAGTACTGGTTAGATACAAGAAATACGAGGAGATGCTCCCTACACACATGGACTTTAACTGAAAGCAAACATTAATTAAATAAGACTGTACAGAATATGTTCGCAAATCACAATGGAATTAAGCTATACGTTAATAAAAAAGATAACTATAAAATGCCCCAGTGATTCTGGAAAGGTGGTAACACCACAATATAGGTTTTTAATTTCTTAGAATTTCCAAATAAAAGAAAAAGAACAATGAGATAAAACCAAACCAATGGACAATATTTATTACAAAACCAGATGACAAAGTATCCTTATAAACCTTAAGAAACAAGTGAGGAAAAATCACCATAGCCTCAAAACCTGCCTGGTATTAGACTCCATCCAGGAGAAGCAGAGGGACATGGGTGACATCCGACAGTCCAAAGAACAGGAGAATGCAAAGGAACCCACAGGTACCCACCGGAAATCGTGGTGGGATCATGTGAAAAGAGCAGCTGGGACTCAGAGTGGGTTCTCCCATCCCAGCGGTAGGTGGATGCAGATGCTGCATCCTTTAAGGAGCTGGATCATCCCAGATCTCATGAACTCTCAAAACTCACCTGCCGGGATTCTTTTCCTGAACACAGCTGCACAGTGAAGAGAAACTTCTAAAAGCTGAACTACTTTAAAAGGTTGAGAAGATACATCAATTGTTTTCTTTATCTCTAATCCTAATTCAGCGTCTATACTCTAAAGTCCCAGTCCCTTATAAAAACAACAAGTTAACTACGTGCATGACTAAACCTGCCCATCAATTTACTTGTTAAGGAAACTATCTAAATAGGGAGTTGACCACCAGAAAAACAAGTCTGGGAGAGGAAGGAGGCTATGTGAGACTATAAGTCCTTGGAAGCATAAGAAAGAGGCCTTTTGGATGTCAGCAGGATTTCTCTGGTATTGGAATCATTCCCCTGCTTTGTATAAGCCTTGCAAAATGCACTGAGTTTCACAATCACTGCGTGGTTTGCTCTGAAGTCACTGGTGGCCTCTTTACCCCCCAAATCACTTCCCAGTGAACACTTTGATCTTCTGTGATATCAGCCTTTTGAGCCACTCACTGCTTCCAAGTGAATTGTGGCTTGCCAAGAGTCTGGGTGGTGTCTCATGTATGATACCATTCTTTGCACTTACATATTTGTTTGCTTTCAAATTCCAACAGAAATTCTCTCACTACAACGGAGCTAAACGATTTAAAATTGTCTTGAAAAGTAGGAACCTAGGATCTTCCCTGGCATAGTAGCTGAATCCCAAGAGGACACTCTAAAGTCTCTAAAACTTTGCTTTATACTTTCAGAAATACGTATATGGATTTCAAGTGAATGGTATAAGAATAAATGTGAGAGATTTTTAAACCATTCAAAGGTTTTTATATCAGTCCCAGGCTTTTCAGCTCTCTAGGATTTGAATGCACCGTTGGCCATCCCTCCTCTTTGTGCCTGCATCCAGTGCATGATCCAATGCATAGGTATGCTCATAAATGAGCATGCTAATGCGTAGCTCTTGTTGTTATTCTAAGTCTTAAACGAAGCAAACTTCAATAACATTTGTGAAAGCGTTGGGTAAATTTCTGAGCACATGGTCAACACCCAATAAGTGTTTCCTTCCTTCCCCGACCTTCCAGCTCACTTTCCCCACCGTAGTCAGTTATCTTTCTAAGAAAAAAATTTGATTAGCTCACTACTCTCTTTAGAGAAAATTCATATCTTATTAATTCTCAAATAATAACATTCAAACTACTTGGCTTGAGAGAGCCTTTATAATCCAACCCCAATCTATCTTACTACTCCCTTAGTCAGTGATTCTCTGTAACGCACCTCCACTCTGGACACCTCAAATTATTTTTAAGTGCCAGACATTCTCATTGCGCTGTGCCTTTGACAGGCTGTTCTTTCTGTCTGCAGTAAACTCCACTTCGCCACTCGCTTGCATTCATATCTTTCTGTTAAAATATCTCCCTAACGTTTTCACTGGGCAAACTCCGACTTCATTCTTTACGACCTGCTTCTGGTTCCCATTTCTTCCCAAGTCTTTTCAGAACTGCGGACCTTATCAATTGCTCATAAAGCTCCCAATGTTTATCATTGTCATGATACGCACAACGAACTTGTGTTCTCAGTTCCCAAACAGGCCGAGAGCTCCTTCCCAAAGGACCACGGACTAGTTTTATTCGTCTTTATGGATCCATTGCCTACATATGCGCATGGCACATAATAACAGTCCCCCAATCCTTAGTGAGCAAATTCAAATTTTTATTTTATATTACACGTGTTCATTTATTCATTCAATATAGGTGAGGGTCTGCATATGTCAGACACTGTATGAGGCTCTGTGGAAGACACACAGATGAATAAAAAAGAGATTCTACTCTCAGGAAATTTAAAGATTGCTTGGGAACATAACAAATATTTATTGTACCTAGAATAGAGAATGGATAGGGCCCAAATTACTTCCGGAAAGAGAAGGCTAAAGCCCTCTAACTGATGAAATAGACACACTGAGTCATGCTTATAGTTTAACCAGCCAGTTGTTCTGAGTTCCAGTACACTTTCCATTCAGTCTATCATTGGACTTACAACTGATAATCTACCTATTTGGAGGTTGTGTGCCTATACTTAGGATATTTGGGCAATAATTCATAAAAAGGTGACAGGAGAATATTGTTTCTGTCTTAGAAAAAGAACATTGTATCTTATTCACCTTGTTTTCCTTTTGGACTCACTACAAGGAGTGAGCTGGAGTGAGTTGTCCATTGTTGTTACTTAAGGTATGTTTGTTGAAATACCTTACATTACTGACTCACTGAAACCAATATGGGGTTTCAATACAAATTCCTTAAAGGTGATTTAATCTGTTTGAATTAGGTACTTTGTTCAGTTTTTAAAGCACAAGGCCTAAAGCTCAAACCATCATTTATTTAATCATTTTTATTCAGTCAATCATTGTCTTAGGGTTGTATAACAAATACTATAAACTGGACGGCTTAAGCAATATGAATTTATCCTTTACACTCCTGGAGGCTCAAAGTCCAAGATCAGGGTGGTAGCGTGGTTTGATTTGGGCGAGGGCCGTCTGCCTGGTGTGCTGTCTGTCTGCTGTGCCCGCACACAGCAGAAAGAAGGTGGAAGGTGAGAACTCACTCTCATGTCTCTTATAAGGGCACTAATTCCACCATGATGGTTCCATTCTCATGACCTAATTACCCCCCAAAGGTCCCACTTACAAAGACCATAACACTGGGGTTGGGTTTCCAACATATGCATTTGGGGGCAGGGGACACAAATACGCATGCGGTCCATAGCAATCCTATATTTACTTATTCATGCTGTACGTCAATAAATATTAATTAAACTAGCTCTTCCTGTCCTAGACTTTAATTATCCCCTTTCCTGTGAATTACTTTCCATTCTCAACTGAATTTTGAGCCACAAATGGGCAAAGACACATCCCTACTCTTTTATTGAACTGAGTAGACATTCAGTGGCAGAAATTTTCTCGATAAGTCCCCACTCTCTACCGAACTGTGACAAGCAGCTCAAGTCAAAAACATAGACTCAAAATGAATTCCTATTTATAAAAATCAGAATTGATCAGACAGACTTGTTTCTGTTTCATTTCCATGGAGACTTTTATTTTTCCTGGCTGTGCCTGAGGCTGCGCGTGCTGGGGGATGACACAGCCTTGGCCCAGCCCTCCTTTCAGGTTGGAAAACTTACTCAGAAAGCTCCGGCATGCGTGTTGAAGTCCCTCATGCTGGGACATTAGGAAACTCATAAATACAGATCTTGAGAAGCCAGCAGATTAAACAAAGCCAGCTTCTCAAGGCCATGCTCTTTCAGCAGAAGAGAGACACAATGTAAACAAAGAGCTTGAAGGTGAAAATGAAATTTGAGAACAAATAGGGAACACAAAAGAAGGATTCACAGCCGACTAGGGTAGGGGGAGGAGGAGAAAAGCAAGGATGCAAGGCACCAGACAGGAGAAAGACTGCAGACACAAAAGTCAATAGATCATTTAAAAGCAGGGAGTCATTTGCTTCCTGATTCAACGAGGCTGACAGAGGACTCAAACCAATTTAACAAACACTAATTAATGGTAGGATGAAATTAGGAAGATTGGGTGGGAGAAGAGGTTGGAATGGAAGTAGCTTGTGGATTGTGGGAAGGAAAGGGTTGAGGAAGAAAGAGTAATTGTATACTCCATGTTGTGCTACTTTTTCTATATATTTAATAGTAGTGAGTTTTTACAGTAAATCACCGAGGCAGGCAATGCCATTCTCATCATAGATGAGGAAACCAAGACTTGGGGGCTAAGTAACTTTTCCAATCACACAGTAAATGCCAAATTAGGTGTACCTAATTCCAAAATCTATGTCCTATTCTCAGCCTCATTCTATGACTCAGTACATTGTGATAGACTCTGAAAATGGGAATGAAACAAAGGATATAAAGCATGTTTTAACTTATTTTTATTTTTTAAATCTTCAGCCAAGGACACGTTTATTGATTGGAGAGAGGAAGAGGGAGGGAGAAAGAATGACAGTGACAGAGTGAGAGAGAGAGACATCCATGCGAGAGAGAAAAATGGATCAGTTGCCCCCTGTACCTGCCCCAAATAGGACTCGAACCTGCAACCTAGGTATGTGTCCTGACCGGGGATCAAACCCACAACCTTTTGCTGTGCAGGATGACATTCCAGCCAACTGAGCCACCTGGCCAGGGCTGTGTTTTAACTTTTTAAAAAGTGTGCTGGGCTAATAAGGATAGAAAGGCATGCAAACACTGAGCGAAATCACAGGACAGAATGAGATACTTGCTTGAGTCCATATAAATGATGTGCTGAGGTTCGCAGATAAAAGAGCATTTCATTGACATTCTTGAAAGGAACAGGAAGTGCTATCTAGGAATGTGACATTACTGGATTTTGGATCAAGTTTAATAAGTGAAGAATTAGAGGAAGACTATTATACATGAGGAAGGGGAAGAAATTAACAGACGTGGACATGAGATTGGAAAAAATTTCTTGCAGTCAGACCACAGCAACTCTTGAATACAAACCTAGGCAGTTTGGATTTCATACTGAACGCCACGGGGGTCAAGAGAAGAAACGTGCAGGAGGGCGAGGAGTGGTCTGTCACACAGATGTTGAGGGCAAAGCGCTGCCTCAGAAATAGAACATAGTTTGCTTTACAAAGGTGTTGTCAGGTTGAGGAACTGTAGAAAAACCTTTGACTCCAAATTCTCATTTCTTCCTTATCATTAACTAGAAGGTCTGGAACTTTCTTCTTCTGTATTCAAAGTTTATAAGAAGTAACCCAAGGACATAAGCCAGAAGAAATGTGACAAGACTTTGTCTTTACCTACCTGGGATGAGGAATTTAGATGATGACTTACAGGCTAGACAAGCAAAGGGTCAGCTATCTGGCAACATGGCTAAAGGCAGAGAGAAGAGGCTCTGGCTACAACGAACGGGGTTCAGAATTACAGCTCTTGTCCCCAGAAACCCTTTCAGGGGTCAAGGCAGGGATCCCAGTCCCAGAAAAACTGGGATGCCAGGCAGGTACTTAGGTATAAAATGCAGACCTTGAAGCCAGAGTTTAGAACCTAGGGCACAACTTGAACTAGGATCCATGGTTTTGCTTTTCTGATAAGGGACTGCCAGGCCTCGATATTACTTCCCTTCTCAAGGGGCCAGACTCATTATGAAGAATATGGTAAGGTTACAACCAAAGGCAAAAGAGAATAGCTCCAGTTTTAGGGTCAGATGACCAGGAGAACAGAAAATTAGGCTGTACCCAAAGATGCACAAGGATATTATAAGACAATAAACCTGGAATATCAAAAGCAGAAATACAAAGAATGAGAAGAAATTCCACAAGCTGAACCTGGAGAAGTGAAGAGTCCAAGGAGTACTTAGATCTGAGAAAGGGCAATGAGTGTCAGGTCTTCCCACAGAAATTTCTAGTGTTATGAAAAAGAAAACAATACTAGTTTGCAGGGTAGGAGGTCAAAGTTTGGAAACAGAGAAATAAGCTTGTTCTCGGGGTTGCTTGATTCCCACATTTTCTATTTCTCACTGCCTTTCCTTATAGTATAATAAAATGCAGCATTTGATAGTAAATAGAAGCAGGCTTGATTACCAGCTTTGCTTCTTACTTCATAGGTTACAATGATCTAATTCCTTAATGTGTGAAATGGACATGAAAATGTTTACCTCATAAACTGGTTGAGAGAATTCTAATGACACAATCTACCTGAAACCCAAATGTTAACAGAGACAAGCAGCCTGTGACAGTCAGACCCTAAGAGGAAACCTACCTGAAAATGTTTATGCCTTTGTATAATTCTCTCCCTTGGTTGTGGGCTGGCTTAGCAACTCACTTCCATTCAACAGATGTGGCTAAGTGATGGAATATTATTTCCTTGATTCAGTTACAGAAGACTGACTTCTGTTTTGTTAACAGAGTCTTTCCCTTGATGACTTTGCTGAAGTAAGCTTCCATACGCAGAGGCTCATGTGGCAAAAAACCAAGGGCAACCTCCTGTGAATAGCCAGCAAGAATCTTAGGCGACTAATCTATCAGCATGCAAAGAACTGAATTATACCACTAACTGATGAGCTTGGAAGAAGATCCAGGCTTCCTTGGTCAAGCCTTCAGATGGGACCCAGCCCTCACCAGGCTGACTACAGCCTGTGATCACTAATGTTGTATGTCTACTTGGCTTGACCTGGTGCCTAGTCATTTAGTGAAACACTAGTCTACAGGTTTCTGTGAAGGTACGTTTTTAGATGTGATTAGCATTTAAACTAGTAGGCGCTGAGTCAAAATTAATGTTTAAATAAATAGACTAAGCCTGTTACCCTCTATAACGTGGTGGGCCTTGTTCAATTACTTGAGCGCCTTAAATGAGCAAAGACTGAGAGATTCCCCCCAAAAGACGAGACAGCAAATAGAAAACGTGCTTAAGTTTGCAGCCTGTTGCCCTGCGAAATTGGATTCAAGATTGCAACTCTTTCACGAATTCCAGCCTGCCAGATTTTAGACTTGTCGGTCCGCACATTTGTGTGAGACAACTCCTTAAAATAAATCTCCCTCACTCTCCCCACCCTCCCTCTCTCTGAATATGAGCAGCCTTGAAGCAGGAAACCCGGCTAAGTTATGTCTGGGCTCCCAACCCATAAAAATGATGAAATAATAAAAATGAGTTGTTTTAAGTCGCTAAATTTGTGACAATTTGTTATGCAGAAATCACCCAATAAAAGATTTAAAAATCTTGATTCACCATACAAATCCCAAGTCTCATGGATACTTTTGTAAAATCGAATAAAAATAAATATCAGACGCAAGATCTCAAATGTTGTCCTCTGAACTTTGGGGAGCAAAGTTCATTGGAACAAACACAGTCAGACCTGTGCTGTGCAGAAAACATTTTGTTGGCAGAGTGAGGATGTGTGGTGTGTCCAAAGGCCCCTGGGGATCTAGACAGTTGCCCAGGCTGTAGACGAAGAGGAGGTAGAGTGGAGAGAGATTTAGAAGGTACATTTGGCAGGATTATTCCTCGCTGAAGGAAGGATGGAAGGAAGACAGATTGAAAGAAACCATTGAAAATGCAGGACAAAATTCTACAACAGGTCATGACCCACCAACTCTACCCGACATCAAATTGTCGTAACTCTTTCTTTAATTGCTGCTAGAGCCTCCTAACCAGACTTCCTTCATTCCTAACTCTCCCCAACAGCATTTTTATACTCCAGATTTATTGTAAAAAGTAATTCTGATTGCACTGCTATTCTACTTAAAATCCCTCAATGTTTTCCACTGCCTTCAGGAAAAAGAAAAACACATTTACATGGCCTGCAAGGGCCTACAGCAATGTCTGCTTATTTCTCTAGTCTCGCTGTAGCTCACTCTCCTCATCAAATATTAAATTGTTTTAAAATATTTTTAAAAACTGATGCCAGGACTTTTGAAATGATTGAATACTCACATTAAACTCTGTTGCTTTTCCAAACTCTATTTTCAAAGGTGGTGAAAAGATCATTATATTGTTGTAAGGATAAATATATAGATCAATAAAACAACAGATATTACAAAAGTAGACCTTCACATATGTGGTCACCTGGTTTTATATGAGCAACATATTTTTAACAAGCTGTGTTAGAAAAACTGGATATTAATAGAGAAAAAGTAATACTTGACTTTCAACTCATACTATTCACAAAAATGGACTCAAAATGATTCATAGACTTTACATGCCAAAGCTAAAATTATAGAACAAAACACAGGAGAAAATATTCACAACTTTAGAATAGGCCAAGGTTCCTTGAGTCTGACCCCAAAGTAACTAAGCACAAAGAAAAAAATAGGTAATAAATTGAATTTTATTAAAATTACAAATACCTGCTCTTTGAAGGAAACCATTAAGGAAATAAAAAAAAAAATGAGCCACTCTCTGAGAATAAAAAATTCCCATTGCCTGTATCTCCTGAAAGACTTGCGTCAAGAATATATAAATGACTCTTATGACTCAATAATAAAAGCCTAACAACCCAAAGTATTTCAACAGACAAAAGATGAAAATACAGGAGTAACCAATAATCATAACCAAAGATGCACAACATTGCCAGTCACCAGGCAAATGTAAGTTAAAATCACAAAGGAGACCACCAAACATCCACTTCAAAAGCTAGAATTAAAAAACTGATAATAGTAAGTATTGGTGAGAATTAAAAGACTGATAATAGTAAGTATTGGTGAGAATTAAAAGACTGATAATAGTATTGGTGGAGCAGCTAGAACTTTGGGAGCATAAGAAGGCACCACTATTCTAAAAACAGTTTGGCAGCTTCTGAGAAAGTAAAATGTACACTGAAGTATGATCCACCGATTACATTTCTGGGTATTTACCCAAGAGAAGTAAAAACATGTATTCACACAAAGGCTCATTCATGAGTGTTTACAGCAACTTTATTCCTAATGGCCCCAAACTGAAATAACCCAAGTGGTTATTAACATAAAAACAGATAAATTAAATGCAGTAGATCCTTACGATGAATACTATTGAACAATAAGAGGAGACAAAGAATAAGACACGCAACAACATGAATACATCTCAAAAACATTACGCTAAGTGAAAGAAACCAGACACACAAGAGAACATGCTGCATGATTCCACTGGTAAGAAATTCTAGCACAGGCCAAATTAATCTATAATGACAGATTAGAGCTTGTCTGTGGCCAGAAGTAGAAGGGATTGATTGCAAAGGGGCATGAGGGAATTTCTAGGGATGATGTAGCCAGTCCATTTTATCATTGAAGTGGTTACAGGTATGGGTATATCCATAAAAGCTTATTGACTTGTACACTCAAAATGTAAATTATATCTTGATAAATTGATTTTAATTTTTAATAGGAAGGATACTATAAAAGAAGAGCTCAGAAAAAATTATCAGAAACATAGGATGTAAGTTTCCAAATATTAGTAGGTATTCAATTAATATTTTTAGTTGATTGATTATATAAGATATATGTAAAACCTTTAGTAAAGTGCTCCCTACAGGAAAGATACTTAATAACTTCAAGGGCAAAATTAGGTTTATAGTTGTGAGTGCACAAAACACAGAGCATGCTACAAGAATGTGTAAATGATGTAAGTAGTCATAACTTGCATGTCTCTTTCCATATGAACAACTTTAAACCTACTTTTGCCAACCCCTGTATTTACAGAACAAATCCTGGATAGGTCCATAATCTCTAGTGTCCAATAATTCCCACTTATCTTGAGATTGTAGATGCTTTGAAGGAGGTGTTTCTCTTAGTTGGACGCAAAGACTGGGGAGAGGCACCTACTGGAAATATTAATGCCGTCGCTGAGGCAGAAAATGAAGCTCCTACACAAAGGTGAAGAGAACCAAGGCTCAAAGATGTAGGTAGTTAATAAGGTGTAATCTGTCTAATTAGATGGGCCAAAGAACAGCAACAACCTCCTTAATGCAAAGCAACTTCCTAAAGGGAAGATCAGAGTATATGGTAAAATACCCCACAAGGCTAATGTCAGTGACCTGAGCCTGGGCCATTTCAGCTCCACCCCCTTTAGAAGACCTGACAGGACTTTCTAAAGCTTCCTGCTCAGCTCCTATTTAATAGGTGAGGACACCGACAGAAAGAAAATGACTTACTCATGGCTGCACAGGCATAGGGTCAGAACTATTTCCAGACCACCTACATTTTCATTAGTTTTTGCACCCAAAGGACCCAAGCAAAAGACCTTCCAAATCAAATCAGTGAATCTGGGTTTTGCCTACCTGTCTGCATGGTTGCATTTGCTTATTCATGGCAAATGAACATCAAACAAACCATTTTAGACCTAGGTTCAAAACCTCTGAAACTAGGCAGTTTCTGATTGGCTCAGTTTATACTGGGAAACCTGTTCTTCTGCCTTGGTGGTGAACTGAAATGTGGCCCTCTTTCAGGAATAGGGACATGGCTTCTTGGGGCTAAATATTGTATATCAAGACATGGTTCTGTACCTCAAGAGATTTCAGTCAGCCTGTGGCCTCCCCAAGTTGTTGCCTGAACACTTTGCTCATCAAGGGTTTTGTCTCTGAGTGCTTGCTCATGAGCCAAGACAGAACTGGCCTGAGCTGGCTCCCAGTGGGTACTGTGGTTTTTAGGGTATCGATCTACTCCAATGATTAAACTGCTTTCTTGTTTTGTGGTGATAGGTGTTACCCGGTTTCCTATGGTATGCTGGTGTGATTAAAACCCAATTCTTGTATTTTGCTACAAATGCCAAACATTTATTTATAACCTTCAGAGAACATGCTCACCTCCTCTTCCACCTTAACACGTCTAGTGAGTGCTATACATGGCTGAGGCCTGCTCACACGGGGGCAATAATTGTGTCCTTGCCCTGAATTTCACTAAGAGGACTACCCAAATGATCTTTTGAGGACAAATAATTTCAGCTTTTAGTTTTAAATTAAAAAAACTGGATATTGCTACAATGGATGACAGCATAAGGCACCCTGGAAAAGTAAAAATAGTTCTGGAGTAAGAGTCAGGAGATGTCTGAGGGAGGCTGGGAGAGGCGATCCCTAGGGTTAGAAGGGAAAGGAACTGAGCACCTGCCTGAGTCCGTTCTGTTAGTGCTGACAAAATGCCACAGACTGGGTGGCTTTATAAACAACAGAAATTTATGTCTCACAGCCCTGGAGGCTGGAAGTCTGAGAACAAGAGCACCAGTATAATCAAGTGAGGGCCCTCCTCCGGGTTGTAGCCTTGTAGGTTGTAGCTTCACATTGCAGAAGGGGTGAGATAGCTCCCTCCGGTCTCTGTCATGTGAACGTCATGAAGACTCCACCCTCATGATCTAAGCACTTCCCAAAGTTCCACCTCCTATAACCATCATCCTGGGCATTAGGATTTCATCATATGCATTGCGGGGAGCACACAGTCAGACTAGAGCTGTACCTATTGTTTATTGAGTACTTGTTTTATGTTTGACACTTACGATGTTCAATTACACTTAAAGCAACCTAAGGACAGTCTTATGTATGCTTTATTTACTTTTTACACCAATGCTCATCCTAGTACCCAATACATCTTAGTAGTTCAACAAACATTTTTTAGAAAAAAATGACTAAACAAAAGAGGTAGGTTTTTTTTTTTTTTCCAATCTTTATTTTTCAGATTGGGAAATTATACTTAAAAAATGTCAGGTAATTTGCCCCAATTCACACAGCTGTTGTATAAAGAAGCTTAGGATCAAATTATGAATGACCTCTCATTCCAAAGGTAACCTCTTCGTGACGCCATGGGCTTTTAGTCAACCAATGGATAATTACTTAGACCTGTGCTAGTTTAGGGGCCGACTGGTAGAACTGAATGGCCGTGGAGGCAGCAGCATTAATCTGAGTTATGTTTTAAAAAGGCAGTTCAAAGCTGTGTGCAGAACTGTGGCGGGGCACGTGGGGAAAAGGGAGTCCATGCGAGAGGCTACACAGTAGTCTAAGCAGAGGTAATAATGTCTTGGGCGAGAGTATGAGAGACACGGCAGGGAATGGATGAGTGAGGCCAGCTGTGAGATGAGTCCAGTAACTTGCTGATGGACTGCACGTAGTAGGGCAGAGGAAGAGAAGAACTGGGTATGATTTCAAGCTTCAGTTGCAAACACTGCACGGATGGTGATATGATTCTCTGGGTGGTAAAAGTCGGAAGGAAGGACAGTTTGGCAGGGTAAAGAATAAAGAGTTTCGTTTTGAGCATGTCCTCTTCCATATGTAAGTTAGGTAAGCAGGCAGAAACGTGAATCGAGCTATTGGCTATGTGAGACTGGTGTTCTGGGAAGAGACGAGGTACAAGACATGCATTTAGGGCTCTGTGACATCTACATAGAATTTGAGCTCCAGGCCCTTAACTGCAGACCCCTTCAGAGAAATGGTACGTGGTGGTTAGACAACCACAGCATACTTGGCAAGGACATGTCCTGTGTCCTCAGAGTGACTCGAGCTGATGATTGCTGCCCAGGTTTGGCAGAATGATCGAAAGCAAAAACAGTTTTTACTGAGAATTCCCTCTGGCACAATATTAGATTTAAGAAATAGCAGAGCAGACTCAACTATAGGCTTAGCCAGAATGAGAGTAGGCTCAACCACTACAAGGCTTAGAGAAATTACAATGAGCTTTTGGGTTAGTCAAAACATTATAATGATATCAAAAGTTCAGCTACGTGCAGGCTGGTTTATGATGATGTATTCTTTTCTTTTTCTCTTTTCTACCCCAGAAGAGGAACATCAACACACCACACCCTGGAGATTCGGTGTACTGAAGCTTCGGGCCACCAGTATTCAGTTCCCACTGGAGAACCGACTGCATCACGTTGCAATGATTCCTCCAGTGTCGTCTTCCCCTCACACTCTGGGCTTCCCGTGGGCAGGAATAAACCCCTCCTCAGCCATTTCTCCAGCCTTGTAAAGTCCCTGAGCATTAAGCTGACTCAGTCATTGTGGTTTGATGAATCCAGTAAGTATCTGAGAAAGTTTAATATTCAAAGTATCTAACAGGAAAATATGATACAAAAATAATTCTTCTATAAAATTCTATTTCTATAAACAGCAAGGAGTCCCCATACTGGTAACATGTAAGATATATCAGCTACTACTTGTCCTGTCACCAATTTTGGCCTCAGTTTCAAAATTTCTTCGTATAGAAAAGGACTACATAGGTACAATATATAACTAGAACATTTAGTTTCTTCAAAACCAATTCTACAAAGTCCTTGCTCTTAGGCTACCTGCTTGGACTTGTTAGCCACCAGGTGTGACTAAATCAAGCCTCTTGACCTCCCTCTTTCAAGTCCAAGAGCAGAAGAGGACATGCTCTCCCCCAGATCTAGGATTTGCCTTATTTTATGTGCAGGGTGACTGACATGTCATTCAGGAGAAATCCCAATGGATACATTACTAATATTAATTCATGTAATTGGCTGAACATATAAATGAGTTAGTTCAAGGTGTCATATACCTCTGAATTATTTTTCAACAAATGATTTCAAAAATTATTTTTAAAATATTGCCAAGTGCCCTATGTCTCAACCTTTAGTTCATACATTCTAAATTTAGCCCATTTGTAAGTATCTGTTTTCATTTTACTTGATGTATGCTTATTCATATCTGTGTCTATCCCCAATCAAATGTGAACTTTAAGACACCAGACACCTGTCTGACCTACGCAACAGACCTATGCTCTATTGTATACTCAAGCTTAGCACAATGCCAGACACCTAAAATGTGTTCAGTAGATATTTGTTGAGTGTACAAATTACCTCCATAAAATCTTAAATATTAAGTCCATAAAAATCTTAAAATTTGGACAGTATTATCTTTTCTTTTAAGTGGGGACCACTGAGTTTCAGAGAAGTGACATCTCTAAAAGAGCGAAACTGAGATATGACTCTAAATCTTGTTTTATTTTTTATCTTGGTATGCCTGGTTAGTCACACTGTACCCATTTCTCTGTCAAAACTTGGTGAATATTCAATGCTGCGAAATTTTATTTCTTTGAGTATTTTTAATATTTATTTATTATTTTATTCTTTCTTTTCTTAAAACAATTTTTATTGTAATTCTTTCCATCACCATTTACACCCTCTCCCCTCCAATCACCACACTGTTATCCATGTCCATGAGTCCTTTTTCCTTTTTGCTTGATCCAGTAATTTCTACAGTAATTAGACATAAAACATTTTAGGGGAAAAAAAAGCATGCTTACTGTTTTAGAATGCAAGACTTCAGGGAGTGGGGAAGAAATGTAAGCAATAGGTTGATGGTAGGTGACAACAAGAAACACTGAAACAAGAAATATGAGAAGAAAAAATAGAACATAGTCAGAACATTTAGGATAAGTTACTGTGGATACCTAACAAGCAGAAGGATACGGGATTTCCTGACATTGATAGCTACTTTCCCTAGATATGTAATGTAATCTCTAAAAAGGGATTCTAGGCATGCATGCTGATAGCATTTTAACCAGAGACAAGAATGGTTTCTAGAAAGATGTTAAACATTAGAAGACATTTCTATGGAGATCTGTCAGGAACACAGATTTAGGAGATGCGTCTTCCATTCAAGTTTATCAAGACGATTGGTACAGTCCTGTATTGATCAATGAACTCTAAGCTGATACCAGGAGTTTTCTCAAATGTGCTCTCTGGAATATATTCTATACACTATGTGATTTTAGAGACATTCTTTTTGGTGCCTCAGTCATTACATGAGCAAAAGCAAGCCAACATCAAGAAAATTTCTGAATAGGAGCAAACTATGCTATTGAAATTAGGTCTTTGCCTATTACTTGCCTAAAACCTCAACAAATTGAAAGCAGATTGCATATGAACCACGTAATATAATGATGTCAAAGAGAGAATTTTTTTCTGAAAAGAACAGACCAACATTTTCTTGTGACTATAAAAGTTAAAGTCAAGATGCAGATGGTGAATTTGGGTTTTATTTATTCTGAGCATACAGTTTGGCATATTCAAAAATATTTTTAAAATGTTGGTATGTCTGGCTAAAGGTGATTACTTCACTGTTTAGCTATTTTCCTGAAACACAGTTAGGTTTTATGGACTTTTGGATCTAAAATTGTTTGATCTTGTGATTTGGGTTCTTGTAGTTGGTGAAAACCGCTTTCACAGAGTAAAAAAGGAAATAAAATATGGTGGATATTAAAACATAATACAAAGAGATAGCTAATGACACTTCTGTTCTCCTTTCTTCTGTTCTAGGTAAGAACATCAAGGTTCTGATTTCATCACCGATAGTATGGGCAGGATGTATGGGTTTGAATACTTGTAACTGTGAAAGGAAGATTGAGAAATCTGAATAGCCCACTTCATGGAAGACACAAACACATGGTGGGAATGCATTCATGCCGACAGATCAGCTCCATGACAAGATGGATTCTCCAGAGCTACATTGGAGCAGGAGACAATTTCAATGTGAACAGTGAAAGACATAATTCCAAGGGCCTGGATGGTTAACATACAATTCATCTTTGTGGATATGAATACTTAGCCATGTTTCTATGAATCTAAGTCTGAGTAGGTCTTTAATTGATTAGAATTTGCTGCCAGGGCTAAAGGTCGGCTTTTTCTTATCAATAAAGAGGTGACATAAAGCCTTTTGCTGTGGCAGTGCCATTCAGTTCTGACTACAGATGTCCTCGTGATTTGAATTTATTAATCCAATATTCACTGTGGGCCTGCTATGAATTGAGCATTCCTCTAAGAGCTGAGAAGTCACAGATCAATATAGCATAGTCTCTGACCACAAAGAACATTCAGTCTGAATGGAGAGACAGAAAGAGCACAGATGGCAAAGCATTTGACCAATGTGATGGTGGAGGGAAGAGTGGAATGTCAACAGGCCCAGAGGAGGAAGTCCTCTTCAAAGGCACGAGAAGAAGCTCTGGGAAGCTGGGAGGAGTCTGAGAGGAGTCTCCAGGGATGAATGAGTGTTGGCTAAAGAAAAAAAGGCAGGTGGTCCCAAGGGAAGTAACAGGTAAAGGTCCAGAATATAATAAGAGCGTGGTACAGTCAGACTACCACAAGCAACACTGGTTGACAGAATGGTAGTCACTGGGGAGGTGACTACCTGAGAAAAAGTCAGGTCATGAATGTGCTCTTTGTAATTTTGCCCTTGGTTCTCAGCACTTAGAAGAAGAGTTCTAGATCTTTGCTGAATATTGGAACAATCTGGGGACCCTTAAAATATAACTGATGTCTCTAGATATATTATGTTTAACTGGCCTGGAGTGAAGCACAGATTTTCCAGAAAATAAATCCACATGTTCCAAAATGACCGAGTGCTGGAAACCTGAGCAGTGAGCAGCAGTGTTGACCGGTCTGCCTCCCTCCCTCCCTTCTACCCTTCCTCCCGTCCTCTCACCCTCCTTCCTTCCCGAATTTTCTCACCCTATCAAAGGTACTTTAGGTCATGGTAAAATATGGGATGTAGTCTAAGTATTATGGGAAGATTACAGAATGTTTTGAGCAGGGAAGTGATAAAAAAGATTCCGTTTCAATTGGACTGCTTGATTTCTTGTGTTTTTTGGCTAAGCCCTTAACCTTTCATTCAGTCCATCAATCTCCCTCCCCTCTGACATCTGTCAGTCTGTTCCATGTGTCCATGCTTCTGTTTCTATTTTAGCAGTTTATTTTTTCATTAGATTCGACGTATAAGTGAGATAATATGGTATTTGTCTTTCTCTGACTGCCTTATTTTACTTAGTAAATCACCAAGTCCATCCATGCAGTCACAAAGGGTAAGATTTTCGTTTTTATGGCCATGTAGTATTCCATGGTGTAAATGTTCCCCAGCCCTTTAATCCACTCATCTACTGACAGGCACTTGGGTCGTTTATAAACCTTGGCAATTGTAAATAACACTGCAATGAATGGAGAGGTACATATAATAATTGCTCAATATCACTAATTTTCAGAGAGATGCAAATTAAAACTACCATTTCCTTTGAACCAGTGGGCCTACTCCATTTCATATAACAATGAATGTGGCAGCCATACCTGCAACTCTTAGCTGAATTGGTGAAGTATGATAGCAAGTAAAATTTCCTTTCAAATTCTTACACGAGTTTGAGAGTTCTGATCTCACTGTTATGAGCTTTTGAGCTCCTGTGGTATTATGTATCATCAAAATAATCTTAGGAAAAGATAGACGAAAATATGTCAAAGTCTCATATCATAATATTATTTAGAGCAGAAGCTCCTTGAATTGAATATCAGGATGATCTGGGGATACCCACGTGCAGAAGGGGCCTTCAGGCGGGACAAAGGCATCTGTGACTTGTCCTCCTGGAAAGGAGGAGGAAGCAATGGGGAGGGGCTGGCCTTCAGACAGGGTCCGTTACCTCTCTTGGACTCAGCTAATTAAGTGACAATATTCCTTGCCTTATCCAGTACACAAGGTTGTTTGGAGAATCAAAATCATTTTGTAAACCACTTCTTAAATCCTACTTATTGATTGCAAAACAAGTACCAGGCACTGGGGAAGAAACCAAGATTCATAAGACTGACCTCTTCCCTTAGCAGTGGTCCAGGGGGGAAGCCAGACCTAATAAACACTGCCAGGTAGCATCAGGTGAAGTAAGAAACAGGGAGGGAAACCCACCAGTAATTTGGATAATGAATCTGGAAGGTATTTTTAAACCACAAGTGTTTTCCAAATTAAGAGATGGCTTTACGTCAAGTAGCCTTGACATGAATAGAATCTATAGACACCTTCTGTATTCTAAAATGTCAAAAGTCAGTTCCTGTGACAGGTTGCAAGATATATGTCTGTTACCTTCGGATGAATCAGACCCCTTGCCCAGTAAAGCAATTTACAAAGACTCCATGGAGAGAAAGATGCTGAGATGCTTGTATGCAGGTCTACTATACTGATCTTTCCTTTTGAAATACTGCACTGCTAGAGACAATGGTTCCACTTGACTGAAAGCAGACTTGCAAATGTACAAGCGAAAATAATAATTTTTAAAAGCCTCAGTCATCCTACTCAAACCACTGAAGTTGAAATGAAAATATCACATCTGTGCGCTTCAAACACGTTTCTTACCCAGCAGCCAGTGTCTCACCCTCTTCCATGTGGGCTAAGGGACAATCTGCTCCCAACAGCCTGAGATGTCTTTTGTCATTTTTGCAAACTTGAAAAAAAAAAAAAAAAAGACGGCAAGCACTTGGCTTTGTGGGGAAAGAGACTGTGGCAAAAATTTTCACACATTTTTCTCTCTTTGCATAAATTTTCAGTGTTGCACTCTTCCAGGGTGGCGTGGGAATTTGAGTTGAAATTCGGGTTCTTTATTGGTTTGGGAATGCAAGCTAGATTACCTACCTTTATTTGGCTTTTGGCTTTAGTTCATTACAGGCGCAATGTTTCTATGAAGCAGTGTTTCAAGTTCTACACCTTCCCAATCTGACGGTTAACCTTTTGAAGGGAAAAGCCTGTAGTTTATACTTATTTGTGTTCTTCTCATTCTGCTTGCAAAGCATCTATGTACCAGTTGCCAGTATTTAACAAAGTCAATTGGCTGATAGATGTTGTACAAAGTGGTTCAAACAACATCATCTAATATCATCTAATCATCTAATAGATGATTAAATCTAATCAACTATCATCTAATATCATCTAATTCAACACTGGGTGTGATCCCCTCTGAGACAAGTTGACTTGATAACTCCACACAGGAAATGAGAAAACGGAGGCTCTGCTATGTCCAGGGCCTCATCCATCACCAACTGTCTAGTTTGAGGCAGAGGATCCAGTTTCCTTTCTGGTCATCTTGTTTCCTTATCCAAATCCCAAACTTCATCAAGGACAAACATACTTCATTTACTCATAGACCAATCTGATTCATTTCCCTTGCCTTTTCTTTCATTTTTTTTGATCTCTTTAGTACATATTTTCTGTACAAATCACATGCTAACTAGTCATGCTCTGATTCTGCAACCCTTTCCAGTATTGCCTTGATGTTATTCAATAACTTTTTAAGTGTTTCATTTTTATCTATCCCCTGAAAATAAGAATGATGTTTTTCTTTTTGCTTATTCAACAGAATATTGCAAGATGCCTGGCACACAATAAATATTCAAAAGTATTTATTGCTTGGTAGTCTTTTTTCTACTAATTCATGCTAAAACGTAAGCATTTGGAACTCAGAATGGATCTCTGACATGGTGATTAGGAGGCGAACTGAGGTCCAGAGGAACTGAGTGGCCTTCCTCATCTGCCTTCACTGTGAGTACTAACATGTAAAGACTGGACTCTCTCCCTTTCCACTGTCAACCCAATGCTTTTTCTGTTACTTTTTATTACCGCTGTTGTAAATTAACTAAGAGTAAAGAATAGTTGCAATTCTCCAGAGTCATTGTCTGTACCTTCTGTCTCATTAAATAAATCGGAGAGAGTTTTGATCAATGGATTTGTCATCAGGAATGCAGCTCCGACAACACCCATCCTGAAGCTAGAGAGAGTTGTCTGTGCCTCAGAACAGCTCTTGGTGTCAGGGCGCTGACCTCCTTGCCTGTCTGACTGCTTGGAGGTGACTGATGGGCTCAACTGGAGGCTCATCATTAACTCATGATGTTTTCTGGCAAGACCTCCATTCTCTTTTTCAGCAAGCCTGGTCCCCAAACCTGCCACACACAAGAGAGGCAAGAAGAGGGAACAGTCAGAGCTGTGGAATCAGCAGCCAGTGGGCCACATGGAAGTGTTTGGGGGTTAGGAACAGGGCCACATGTGCTCAGCTCATTCTGGGTGAGGCATTTATCCCCCCGCAGTGAAGAGGAAACCATTTGCCGTGACTCACTTGGGAGGAAGCTAGCACAGCCTGAGTCAATCCAGCCCAACTCCATCACTTTCTGGAAGTGGGCATCTGTGACCACTCATGACCAATTAACTATGGAGCACATACCAAGCACCACTTCTTCTAATGAAGCTGCTTTGGATGAATGGGAGAGGAGTTACCCTAAGTCAATAAAGAACAAGGAACTTCTCCTCCATCATAATTGACCACCTACTATGAGATAGGTGCTATGCATATTTACTTTATCTGATCCTAACAATAACCTGTAAGTTAGGCATTATCCTCATGTTATAAATGGGAAACCTGAGGTTCATCAGGATAAGAATCTACATGGAAGCTTGGAAACAAAAAGTGGCAGGAGTGGGATTTGAACTAAGATGAATCTCTTCTGCTTCAAAGTTCATGCTCTTCCCATTCTGTTGAAATGTATGGATCAGTCTGTGATCAATCAGAGAAGCAGAAACACTAGGTAGTGAAAATACATGTATATAATAAGGAATTTGGTAGAGGGATTTACCCTTGCTCAGCTGTACAGGTGGTTATATAATTTCTGTAAGGCTATTTATTGCCTTTGGGTCTCATGGTGGACCAAGAAGCCCACAAGGCAGATGATGCAGAGGGAAAATGAATGTGAAGCCAAGGTGAACTAGGGCAAGTTGGAAGTCATGAGCACAAGTTGGATCCCAAGAAAGGCTGAAATCCATGTAAGTTCTCACTGCCTCTGACCTTGATGGTGTAGGTGTCCTGCAGGAAACACTGGCATCTTTCATCACAGAGCTAAACATACACACCTGGCCCAGGAGCTAGGTAAGCTTAGGAAGGAATCAGGGAACCCTGAAGGAATGGTCAGCCCAACTACTGTCTCATGCTGACACGGTGAGCCAGCGATACAGTGCGGGTTCCCTTTAAATCTTGCATAAGAATCTCTGTTCAGCCCACAATGACCAAAAATATTCTGGAAAAGGAATTCTGGGAAACTTAGTTTAGCCTAGCCATGTTAACACACTATAAAGCCACCATAATTGTGTACGTGTACGTGTACGTGTGGTGACAGGGATCTGATCCTAAATGTCTGAACCAGAGCGCACTGGAATCCAATAAACTTGACCTCCTGGTAGCCATTTCTGAATTCTGAAATAGGTCCTGAATCCTTTTTCTTTGTGTTACCACCTTTTTCTTTGCTTTCTGACCCTGCTTTTCACTATTCTTGACTCCTGTCTACTGCCTAGAACTTAAAATGCCTTATTGCTTCTCTAGTACTAAATCTCATTTCTCCTTAGTCTCCATGTGCTCTTACCTCTCGGATGACAGATGCTTTGGGCTGTTATTATTACTGTTGTTATTGTTATTTTCATTGTTAGAGGGCTTTGGTTCCCCCAAATCATTGATGCCCAGCTTGGTATTAGGCTGTTTGGTTTCTCTTCCCACTGCACCAAACAGAGAGGCCCTACGAGGAACAGAATGTAATGTCACTTCAGGGGACCAATTTATACAGAGAGCACAAACCCCACTTGTATCTCGCAGAGGAACGAGTTTAAGATACAGCTTTTATAAACAGACACTTGGATCTCAGTGAGAGGATTTGGAAAGTCAAACATGCTGGGGCCATGACTATAAAAGTAAAGTTACAAGGCTCAGGAACCTTTCCAGAGACAGGCTTATTTCAAACATTGCTATCTCGTAGGTGTTATTCTTAGCAGCACATGGGTTCGCCTTGGGCCTCATTCCCACATCCAGCTGGGGCAGAGTCCCACAACGGCTTCACTAGGCTGCTGGGGAGTTTATTACAACGCAATCCTGGATTCTCCTAAGTCTTATCACAGCCTGTGAACCCGGCCCCTTCCTCTCCCTAAGAGCCCTCACTCGTTTCTTTGCGGATGTGTTTATTCAATCAGTAAAAGTGGATCAGGTGCTTGCAGTGTGCCAGGAACTGTGTCGGGTCCAGAAAATACAAAGACAGATAAGACAGGAGTTCCCACCCTCAAGGACTTAGAAGTGAGATAGAGAGCATGTAATCTGACACATTTAATAACGTGGGAGGGAGGCTCTAACAGAAGCCCGGACAAGGGAGCAATGGGCACAGGTAACAGGGAGAGAGAAATTCACTGGGGATAAAGAGGGATTGAGTTCAGTCTTCACTGAGGAGGACAATTCTGCAAGACATGGAGTTTCACTCCCAAAGCATAACTGGGCATTTTACCCTTGGCATAAAATCCTCCTCCACTGCCTAGAGAACACCATGTCAATGCCTCACCGAACATCCCTTTAATATGTAGAAACCCCAGCCTGCTTCCCTGACTTGCTCCCCCTACCCTCTCCCATGCGCAGCTCCCCACTCAAGCTATGCAAAGCACTCACCATTCCTCGCTTCAATCCTGCCTCAGTACCTGGGGAAACCCACCTTCTCTTCCTGCAGTGCCCTGCTCACTGCCCCTTGTCAGCCTTTCGAAATCTTACCCACTCTGGACGGTCCCAGTACTGGTTCTATATGGAAAACAGCAGGAGACTGATGCTTGAAATTCAGTAAAAACTAAGTTCGAATACAGTTGGTATTTAATACATGCTTTATGTATACATTCGAAGATGATAAGACGCATTTCTAAAATTCAGGGACCCAGAATTTTCTCAAAATCTTCTCCCAGGTGAAAACCCTCATCCTCCTACCTTTCCCACTAAGTTTTCATGATTCCATCAGAGTGGACACCGTCTTTCCATTACTTGAACCCCTCACCTTCCCAAACCTTTGCACTTCAGTGTGAAAGGTGCCGCCCCTGACAAAGGATGTTGGGGCAGTAGCAAGTTTCTAGCAGCAAAGATACAGACTGAATTGTTCATGTGTCTCCTCAGAAAAAGAGGATTCAAGGAGAAGATGAGGGGAGGTGGACTTATGTGGTTAGTGGATGGGCATGTGGATGAACGAAGGAGCACAATCACCTTTTGTTCGAAAATTAAAATAAAGGAAATGGGTCAAAGGCGCAGAGACCCCTCTCTCCTTGTCTGAGTCTCAAACCTCCCCTCTCTTCTACTTATCAGAGAAACGTCTGCACTTTGGAGCTAGTAAATCTGCTTGGCAGGTAATCGCTACCCATCCACCAGCTGCTGCCTTGGCAAAAGGCACATCGCCATCGCCATGGCAACACACAGGCCGGCTGACGGGGAGCAGTCCTGGCTCCGGGCCAAGGTAATCTGATGGCACTGGGCTTTGTTAATAGAAAGAGAAAAGCAGGCCGGAGCCGCTTGCCTGTCTGTGCCTTGGCCGTACAGGCTGGATGGGATCGGAGGGCAGGGCTAATTAACCGGCGCGACCAGCTGTGGACTGGCGCGTGCCAAATCCGACAAGTGGCCTGAGCTTTCTCTACCCCTAACCCTTGTCATCTTCCAAGGAGGCTGGGTCCTGGGGGATCAAGGGCCTTTTCTCGGTGATGTCATCTGAGTATTTGTAGAATTTCCTCTCTGTGGGAAAGTTCTCTGGCAAAATAGAAGAAATTTGACTTTCCTCGAAGACCTCTTGGCCTTTTGAATTTTCAAGAAAGATTTTTCTAGAGTTTGGGTAAGTTAGGCAGACAACAGGGTGGTGGGGGGATGGGCTGTTCATATTTTAGGCCGCGCATTAGGTATATAATCTGAAGCAGCTTTCGGGGAAGAGCATTAACATGCAAAATCTCTCATCAAATGAAACAAGTCAGGAAGTATCTTCATTTGGGAAATATGGATTATCTTGGAGGGACCAGTGTTGAAAGAGAGGGAACCAGCACATTGAGTACCTAGGACCCGACAGATGGGTCATGCCGAAAGTGTCTGCAAGGTAGGTCCCATTGTCACAATGGTCCAGATGAAGAAATGAAATGTGTCGGGAGCTTGCCAAGGTCACGCAGCTGAACTTGCAGCAATGTCTACTGCATGGCCAAGCTGCGCTTAGAGCCCAGATTGGTCCAAAGTGCACGTCCTTTACTCAGTCCACACTACAGCGACCACAGCTACCCTCACAGTGTAACTATCTGGGTTTGTAGAAAGAAATAACCTGACAAAGGATTTATAAAAACTTATCAATGTTTGCACAGCGCAAACTTTACAAAGGTAAGCAATAATTTACTTTTGCATGACCATTATTTAAGATAACAGTAAGTCCTACCTGAGTGTCTGTGTACTAGGAACTTTATGTTTGTTATCATTATGCTCCAAAACAGGGATTCTAACCTCATTTTATAGACAAAGCAACTAAGGCTTAGAGAGCCTGGGGAGCAAGTGAAAAATACTGTATGATAACAGGGTTGATCAACTGGAGAATCTGAGAAACTTGGAGGCTATATATATCTGTAGCTTTGAAATCTCAACATGCAGGTGCCTAGAGGGGCAGGTTTCTGTGATTAAGGAATGGAGGTGGGACATGAGGGAGGACTGGCTTTTTGCACCAGGAGCATCATCCACATCCAGAAAACCTCCAGGACTGATCTCTCTGAAGTTGGCTAAGTTTTCTCGCAAATAGAAATAGCACTTCCAGTTGGAAGGAAGTCAGAGAAGGCAGAGGAAAAGAGGTCATGACCAAGAGGGAATGATATTCTAGTCCTTTTCAAGGCCTCTGCTTGAAGTATTTATAGCCAGAACCGAGCAAAGTCAGAGCTGAAGAATGGAAGAGGAAGATTAGCATTCATCAGGTACCACCATCCTGCCAGTCATTCTGTCTCCTTCCTTTCACTTAATGTGTATGTTTTTATTAGATATTATGTATATTATATTTTTATAGTGTTCATATCATACTATATAAGTGCACATATTAGACTACATATTATACTCCCGTACTACAGATGATAAATTGGGTTGCCGAAAATGATAAATTGACTTATGTTAAGGTAGAACTAGTCAAGAGGACACATCTCCCCATCTTTAGTCATTGTCCTTTTGGGATTTCCAGGTGACCACATACAGACTCATATAGTTGCAAACTCAGAAATGAGGCCCAGTTATGAATTAACCTGGGCACAGGGAGTCAGAAGTCAGATAAACAGGAGCCAAAAAAAAAAAAAAAAGGATGCTGAGCAGCAAAGTGGAAAAGCCAATTGCCTACTCGCTTCAAGGTTAAATTGAATTTGGGAACCGAAGATAACACAGAGTCAGGAACAAGGCAGAGGTGCAGCAGCAGACAAAGAACAAAATCCTAAATGCTTTGTGAAGAAGATATCAGAGATCAGATTCTCATCATAGACGAGCATGGTGTAAGAAGATTCTGAACATGCTCTCAAACTAACACTCTCACTTTCCCTTCTTCTCTGCCTTTCTTCTATTTGTCCTACTGACTCACAAAGTTGTGGGAAGTTAACGCAGCTCCCTGCCTGTCTTCTGGTTATGTTGAAGCTGTCCCCTACAGCACAACCGAGGTACCTGCCCTATCCTGCATTAAGGTCCTGGGCAGTTTGGTTCATGTAGAAGCTTCTGCCACTCACCACCCTTCTGAAGAGATTGTGCTTTGCTGTTTGCCAGAGTGAACACAGTGTAAAGCACAAGTTGGTGTCTTCTGCTGCCCCAGCCTCCTGCTCAACTCTTCTGCTAAAGAGGGAGAAGAGAAAATTTCTAGGCTGTAAAGAGAAACATCCCATCAGGGTCTTCCAACCTAGACTAATTGACCTTACCTTTGTTATTCATACCCTTACAGAACGTAGAGAACTCCCTCCGTGATAATGTCTCCAGCTTATATCCTCGGCACTGCTCTCTGAACTACCCCACCCGACACACACACTAGGAGCCAGGTGACAAAGCCCAAGCAATACTCTTTGGGGCCACTGCCTTTAGAATTGAGACAATACAGTTAAAATGAAAGTGTGTAGCCATAGGGCTCCACCGAGTACATTGTAGCTCAGCTTCTACCGCACATGTAGTGGTGACAAGACACCTGGATTCCAGTCCTGGTTTTTGTATCCGTAGTTCACCGTGTGGCTTTGAGTAAAACCTCTTCCTTCGCCAGAAATCAATTTCCTCATCTATCAAGTGGAAAGCTTTAATCATACTCTCTAAGCATCCTGGGATTGGGCTGTGAGATTGCTTCTTTCTTTGCATCTGCCATTGAGTTTTCTGTGTAAGATGCAACTTGAGGAAAATCTCTGTGTGAATCTGCGCCCCAAGCTACCCTAAGTATGGCAAAGCCAAGCCACTTCCTGTGAAGTTTCCTTGGAAGCATAAAAAAGCAGAGCCTGTGACTTCTCAGCTAAGTACATTTTTTCCCCAGACCTACTTGAGGGAGGATGGGATGGGAACGCTGTGTCAGACAGAATCAAAACGTACCACACAAGTGGAGCGCTCAGCTAATCCAAACGAAGTGATGGGGGTGGACGGTCAGAGCCTGAACAATTTTAATGCAGGCATGAAGATAGGCCACACAGTTAGATCAGAATTTCAGTAACCTCGCATCACATGTTGCGTTTTAAAGCCCCCCTCACAAGCACTCAAAAAACTTCCAAATGTTTCATTTGGGGAAGCAGATGCCCCTGGAAATGAAGACCATTCCTTTATTGTATTGTCCTTTTTTCTCTTTCCCAGAGTTAACCACTTGCTCTCCAGGACAAGGAATTCTGGCAGATGGGGCTTTCTCTGCAAAGCGAGGAATAGTGACTTGGTAAGCGGCATGTTTGTGGGATAGACTGAGCCAGAGTGTCCCGAATACAGGACAGGAGAGGCACATGTTGGTCAGCAGCTCTCTAGGTACCACCCAGAGACCACCCAGTCTGCCAAAGCTCACGGACTGTCTCCTTCATGTCAGACACACTCCTGGGCACCAGGGATAAAGTGGTGAGTAAAACAGTGTAGTCCCCGCCCTCCTGGAACTTTCTGTCTTTTAGAGCCAGAAGAAAGATTTAAATTACAGGGGAGGAGAGTGAATTGGTACCCCAATTCACTTATCCAGAGGGTGAGGTGAGACCATCAGTGGACACTGAGTTTGATTAGAAGTGAATCTCTTGACATGAGGGAGAATATGATGGAGAGAGACCACACTGTTCAGATCCAAGATAAAGAAACTGAGAATATCGGAGGCCTGCTTCATGTTGAGCAAACTGAGTGGTAAAAATCAGGTTGTTCAGTTATAAAGGACACTGTTGGATAGAAGAATGGACAGACAACAAAGACTTCCTCTTCGTTTTGTGTTTTATTCTGCCAAACAAGATGTTCTTGAATCGTAAAGTCATGTACTTTTAATATTTTTCTTTTGATATATTCATATTTATCCCTCTTCCTTTTCCTTGGTTATTCTTAGGTATTCTCCATGCACACCATTCAAATGACTGCAAAAACACTACTTGTTCAAGTCCTAAAATGTGCTCTAAGTAACTTAGCAATTATACTTTTACAACTAATGTAGCTCCAGGTATCATGTTTATGAAGAAACTCATACAGAGACGAGGATGGTGCATCAGGAGAAGAAAAGGTTTGGATGGTAGTGAAGCAGAACAGCTGCCTTCGAATGGCGGATGGGATAAAATGCGAATAAGGAACATGAATGTTTGTGAATTGCAGGAGAAAGCTGTTGACTCAGTCTGATGTAGAATGTTTATGTAGAAAGAGATGTAATACTGCCATCAATTTCCTTAGGAGTTTTTACGCTTATATATAAACCTAAGATGAGGAATAACAGGTATGACCCCTGCAGTAGACACTGGGAGGGGCCCCCTAGATCTCCCTTCAGTGACGAACTTGTAGCCCCAGCCTCATGCCCCTTCAGGGACAGCTTCTGTTCTAGACAGCCACCTCACCCAAAGTCATGCCTCTTCTCAAGACAATGAGGATTCGGTGACTGATCAATATGGCAATATAGGGACCTGATTCAACATTAAGTAATTTTGGAGGGCTGGTCTAGCTCCATCCCCTCCCATGGGACAAGGTGAAGATTTTGCGACTGCATTCTTGATTGACTCCTTCCTCTTCCTAAACCCACGTATTCCCCTTCCTATCAACAGGCATTGATTCCAAGGGCGTGGCTTCAAATACCCGGCATGCTTATTCTCAGTCTCGGAATCTGCATCCCGGGAAACCCAATATGTAACATCACCCAACATATTAAAGTATAAGATTTGAGGGTTTTTTTTGGGGGGGGGTGATAATTACAATTTTTGAACATGATTGAGAAATTAAGGACTCTCATTTTACTTTTTTCCTGGCATTCTTTAAGGGCTATGTCATTTCATCCACCCTTTTGTATCTTCTCTCTTATTTTTCATTTTCTCCTTTCTCTTCCCTCCCCCTCCCCGACTGTTTCCCATTTAGTTTAAGATTATTGGAAATGAACCATATATAACAAAAGCTATTTTCAGCACCTTGGGCAGCAGCATATAAGCTACCCCCACCATCTATCCATCCACCACACACACACACACACACACACACACACACACACACATACACTCACACACTCTCTCTCTCTCTAATATTTTTATTCTCTCAACAGCTATCCTAGACAGACTCCAGAGTATCTTTGTTAGTGAGGTTGATATTATTAATGTGATTTCTGAAACTGGACGGACAAATTAGACCTCTGAGTTGGTATCCAACTTTGAAAGTTTATGATTTTTGCTTGAATTTCTCATGTATGCCCCAGCCCTTTTTCCTTTGAGCTGGAAGGGAAAAGGAGCATTTTTCTCACGCTCCTTTCTTTAGGAGCATACTTTGCACCTGCCCAGACAACAGATTTATATATTAATCAAACTGGGCATATTAGTGTTTCTGTTGAAAAAATTTTACTGAATCATTACAAACCACTCATGATCTTTTATGTACTTGGCTCTCTGGCTTGTCTAACCAAAAGACAGCTGAAGAGTAAACAAACACACTCACATATATTAGAAGAGGTAATTAATTCTTTTGCTCAAGAGTAATTTTAAATTGTATTATTTGCTCTGTACCCAAAAATCACCTTTGGCACATATTTGAAACTATTTTATTCTCATATATTTTTCAAGCAAATATTGGCTCTTTTTAGTTAAACCATCAATATAGAACCTATCTGTAGAATTACTCCATTGGCTTTGCTTATATTTAAGTGAAATATATGGAAAGAGAATGAGCGCTCTTAAAAATTACAAGTCCATATATTAAAAACATAGAGAGAAACTTAAGTTGAACCAGGTTAAATAAAAGATGCTAATGGGGGGGGAATAAAAAAACACTCGCTCAAAGGGAAGCTTTTTTCTGCTTAAAGTGGAAGAATTAAGGTTCCACGCCACTGACATGAAGACAGTTTCCATGAGTTCTGCAAACTCCCAGCAAAGAACAAAATCAGTCTGTCTTCCCTAGGGAGCTTTTGTGCCTTCCCTGAAAAGCGCTGCCGCAGACTTCAGGGAGGAGATGCTGCTTCTGCCCAGGGCACTGGGGACTGTCCTTCGAGGAGTGAAAGCCAACCTGAGGTCTCATTGTCTTCAAATGAGTTGAGAAATGACCTGCCTTGAGCAGAGAGGCAGCTCTGGCTGCCCTAGGCCTTCAAATTATAAAGACGCCCCAAACAGTAAAGGCACTGAAAACGGTCTCGGCTTTACTATTACTACTACCACTGATAACAATAACAATAGCAAAGGAATAACAAGTAGGAAAGTAAGACTTCATAATGGCTTCTGTGTAGGGGTGTAGGGGTCCGTATTATATGCCAGTCACTACTCTAAGCATTTTGTAACACTTAATTCTCCTAACAACTCTTGCGTTGTATTACTAGCCCATTTCACAAACATGGCAACGCAGACGTGGACCGGTTACGTGTTGTCCAAAGTGAAGAAGTAAAAACAAAACAAAAAGGTACGTTGAATGAATGTATAAATTCCATAACTCTGATAAAGCATTTTAAAATGAATTGTTCAGATAAATTCTTGATTTGGGATGGAATTTTAAAAATTAAAGCAATGACTTTTTTTTTAAAACAGATAATGTTGAGCACTGGTCAAAAAAATTAGAAAATCTAGGATCTAATCCCTCTCCTGACGTTAATGGTTGCAAAAATGTGGAGAATTTCCTTTCTATGTCTCACTGTAAAGTGATCTCTGAAATATTGTCAGGTATTTGAAAAATAATAGTGTCTGAACATCACTGTCAGACAGGAAACAATGAATAAGAAGCCTCCTAAGTAAAGTAAAAAGAGGTAATTCTTCATCCCAGTTTGATCAAAACCAGAATAGTGAAAATAGGTTAAAAATAGGATTTAGGCACATTCCTTAAACATGCCGGTTTTGTATATGGATGAAACAGACTGAAAATTCTTCTTCACACCATCTTGACTCTCCGGCCCTGAGTCTCTGTTCAGACAGAGACAAATGGAATCCTCAGCTTTGAGGCCGAGCAGCACTGGGCCCAGCACCTGGAAGCTGGCTGCGGGCAGTGGGCAAGTCTGGTCACTTCCGTGGGTTCCCGTTCCTCCTTCTGAACCAGCAATAACCTACAGGATTCCTGAGGCCTCCCTGAGTCACCTATTCTCTGATTTTGAATAAAAATAGATATAGCATCAGTTCTTCCAAAATATGTTTCATGGATTAGTCCCTAGAAGCTTCTTACATTACATAGACTACTTCCAATACCAAATTAATGGACCAATTTATTTACTCTTTTCAAAAAGTCTTTCTTGAATTTCTGTTGTCCACAGCATGTTGCTATAGGCAGGCATGCAGGATAACACAGTGACTGTGTATCACAGGGGTAAAGACAAGAACCCTGCAAAAAAATTATTACTGTAAACGATGATAGTAGTATTATTAATAGTACTATTAGAATACATTAGTATTTATAAGTATATCGGTATATATTACTATCAGTGAATTTATTTTCACAAGGATATAGGTAGGTTAATAATACCAAAACTATGTGTATTATAAAAGTAAGCAAATAGGTAAGTACATTGTGGATAATGAGAGCCAGGTTTCTCACTGTTAGAGAAAGGACTCTGAAATGGGAAGGGAAGGAAAGAAGTGGGAAAATAAATCCTGTGCTGTTGAATTGGAATCCAAAGTGTTATTATGATCTCATAATTTTTAACAAAAACCAGATAAATAGATACAAATGTGTGCACAGATACATGTACAAAAATTCTTCCTAACTCTCATCTCTAAGTCAACTTAGGTGCAAGTGACATCTTAATAGTAATTAGCATACTTAGCATCCAGAAATTGGTTTGCATATACTATTTTCCCACAAAAGTAATCAGGGCTCCTTGGAGAAATGGCTGATTCCAGGGCCAATGCAGGGAAAGTACAAGATGAGGCTCATTAGCTTAAATAGTAGCTTAGAACTGGACTTGATGAGAATATTCATATCATGGGAATCAGGAAACAAACAAAAAGATCAGAGAGCGCATGCGCTCTCTCTCTCTTTCTCTCTCTCTCCCCATAACCTCATCTTGGGGTATCAGTGTAAGAACATGCTTAAAAAATTATGGTGTTATTTCCAAAGGATCCAGGCGCCAGTTTCAAGGAAATCCTAGTGGCCCAATCAAGATCAATATATGCAATAAAATAAATAATGACAGTAATGGATTATAACTCTCACAGACAAAAATAAATATCCATGAGATCATACAGATATAAATTTTTTTAAAAGAACGAAGAAATAAATAGGAGAGATGGGGAAACTCTTCCTTACAGTAGAATTTTAATTAATAAATGTACAAGGAAAAATAAGAAGAGAAAATCACCACTTGGGGACCACCACAGTAATAATTGTTGCAGGGAAGAACCATTAATGGATCATAAAATTAATGGGCGAAAGTATGATGAGAAACTGGTTATTTGCATACTCAAAATATCTCCCCACCAAGTAGTTATTAAATGCAAAGGGGGAAATTGCAACTCCATAGGGAAGAAATATGGCAGATAAAACCTTATGCAAGTGTTCTTATTAAATCATTAATAATAAGACTAATGTTGATACCTTATGGATTGCCTATAAGATGCACTGTGAATGGCATGACATTGCTTTGGTAATGCTATTTCACATACACACAAAATTAATAACTGAATTTAATCATGGGGGGAAATCATACAAACCTAAATTGAGAGAAATTCTACAAAATGACCTGGGAAGACTCTTCCAAAGTATCAACTCATGAAGGGCAAAGAAAGACCGAGAGGCAGGACAGATTGAAGAAGTGTAAGAAGATATGACATCCAAATGCCATTTGGAATCTGGATTGGCTCCCAGACTAGAAAAAGGGCATTTGTGGGATGATTGGTGAAAATTGTGTAAGATCTGTAGTTTAGATAATGCTGTTATGTCAGAATGAAGTTCCTAGTTTTGATCATTTTACCATGGTTATACCATGGACATCAGCATTTGGGGAAGCTGCGTGAAGTATATATGGGAATTCTGCCACATTTTCATAAGTCTAAAATCATTTTAAAATTAAAAATCAGAAACTTAACAGCCAAGTAAAACAAGTATAAAAATTAAATTATTACTGCCCTTCTCCTGCCCTGCATTTCAGTGTGGTATCCCGCCGAGGTAACTTACTCTGAATTTGGTGTATTTGAAGGTATACTATTCGGTGTCCTTTAGTAGGGACACATATTTGTACATTATTCTTTGTTGTTGTATCTAAAGTTCAGGATGCAAGTTTATGCTTGTTTTACTCACTGCTAGAAACACAGCACATAAAAATTAACCTCTGGCACATAAGCTCTCAATATACATTCATTTAATAAATTAGCAGTAAATATGAGATGCTATTTTAGTCCTGTTTGCTAGCTTTGTGACTTTGCAAAAATTGTTTAACTTCCCTCAGTCTAGGTTTTCTCATCAGCCAAATGGGCATATCCTTGCCTACCCAATGAGGTTACCGTGAGGGGTAAATGTCAACAGCAGGTAGCAGAGTGCCTGGTGCACTTTGCATAGTCCATCACTGCTGAGTATCCTCTCTCCCCTCAAAATCCACCTAGTTATTTTAAAGGGATCCCATTAGATCCACATCAAATACGCTGTTTCTGTTTTATCCAGTGTGACCCCTGAGTTTGAGTTCATTACATTATTTTTAAAATAGCAACTTGTCTGCTTCAGGTAAAGTCTCATAGTACTAGATTTGTTTTAACTTTCCCACCCCACAGGTAAAAAAGACTAGATCATCCTTTGATGTCACAGATTTACGATTATATAGGGTCTGTCTTAGAAATGCCTTTATATCCAAGACTGTTTGGGGAACTGGGAGATTGAACAAGGGACCGTCCTGTACCAGGACCTCCCTCTGGACGAGTTAGGTGATTCACACCCTTTCTCTCAGTTAATCCTGGGAAGTAGCAGCGATGCCCATTTTACAGAGTTCAGGAAACTGAATGCCATGTAAGTTGTGTCCCAGCTGTACGTCATCAGACTAGAAGACAGAATCAATAAACTGGTAATTAAAAAATGAACATGGAGACAAATGGAAGCATTTGAATAGACACCATCAGCTATCGATCACAGCCTGTATTCTTCACAACAATAAAGACAGGAAATTTGATCTTCCCCTCCAACATCCCACTTTTGCATAACTTGCATGCCTCTTCTTTATTGAAAACAATATTTATCACAGTCCTACTGTATATATATTTGGAGGAATACTATGCTTCTTAAAAATGCCGTTACAATTTTCTTCATTTAACGCACTGTGGCAGAGACCCATGTGGGCAGCTTTTGACAGGGCACTAAGTGTAAAATGAACATTTTCAAAAAATGGTGAAAAAACTTAGTCTCCTCTTTCATTTTCTATTTTGTTTCTCTTTCATCTTGTGTGTAAATTCATTCAACCCAGGACTCAGTAAGAGCCAGCGGAGATGGTTGAGCTGGGGACCCAAGGTCAAACCCCTGTCATTGCAGCCTGCGGAGGGTAGGTGGCTACTCTGCAAACTCTTCACGCACACTGCCCTTTTCTGTCCTCGCTTCTTGATTGGTGTTACTTACCGGAGGCTGCTTTTCTTACTGCTTGCCTTGAACATACTGTTGCTATTTATACCCATCTTTTACACTTCACAAGGGCCTTTTCATGTACTAACTCATTCCTCTGCACAAGCAACCTGTGGACCTCAGAAGGGTGATGGTTTGCCCTAAGATGAATGGTTTGCGAGTGAACTTGAGAATATCACTCGTTTGAATGCACCATGGCCCTCTGAACACAGATACCGGACAAGTGACCTATAGCTTACATCACAAACTCATCTGACTGGCAGGGCTGGCTCTAGAAAGCATGAGTTTTCAACACCGAAGCCTTTGTCTGTCTGTCTCTGATAGTGTCGGTTTCAAGCTACAGAAAATCTGAAGCTAAGATAGAGGGTTTAATGAGCAATTGTAGCCATTTCATCTCCAGGTGGCATTTTGGTTTTGAGAGTAGCTCCAGTTTTTGGTTCTGGGCTTTATTTCCTTCTTATCTGTCCATTTCTTGCGAGAGGAAAGGTGAGAGAACTCTTAAACAAACAGACTGGATGGGAAGCAATGCAAGACAGATGGTTACAGGCGTCTCCATCCGTATTTTTCCCATTCTCACCAAGGAGAGGATAAAAGAAAACTGGTGAAAATAGGAAAGGGACCATGTTGAAGAGGAACTGTTTGGCGCCAAGGGCTGTTATGTACTCAAAGAATATCAAGAGCAATCCTACATCCTTGCTCTGGTAACCTTTGAAGAAAGAGACAGTTTGGCTGTTGAGACGACTATTCTTGCTTTGGCTATGTTTTCCAGCACTAAATGATTAGTTCTAATGAGTTTTCCAAAGGAGTTTTTTTCGGTACTGAAGGAAACAAGGGGTAGGGTCCTGGGGGAAAACCTGAGCAGAAGGTGAAAAGATGGTTATTTAAAGAACTTAAACTGAAAAAGCTTCAATTTTGCGATCAACTCCGGCATTTGGAGACAGATTGGCTTTTTGATACGGCCACACTGTCACTAAGCTCTAGCACTTTCAAGTGCCTCAGAGACTCTGAGTAGAAGAGAGACATACTTTATCTTACCTACTTTTATTTCACCTGACAACTGGGCCACCAATTCACTGTTTGAACAATTAGCAAGCATAACAATGACAATGGAACCTGCGGCGAAGATATTAGTTGGAGGAACAGATTGTAATGAATAATCCAGCCTTTGTCACTGCAGCCCTAGGGAGCACTGTGCACATTGGCTCTTGATTACCCTGGAAATAATAATTTTTATTTAACAGTCTGGTTAGAGAAAGCAAATCACCCACATGGCATTCTGAGTTGGGCTGACTGAGCTCGGCATTGCCTTTGGAGGCAGCA
>PVKU01011447.1:20240-43301 GCA_004027475.1 Anoura caudifer | reverse complement strand
CTGTTTTTCCTTCCTTTTTCTTTCTCTCTGTCACTTTATTTTATATTATTTTAATTTCTGTTGAAACCTAATACTATACACTTCTCTTCTCATACTCCATCCCACATTCTTCATTCCCTTTTTTATTCATTATGTAAGTTTTACTTTCACTCTTCCCATTGTTCCAACTCCCAACTCTTATTAGTGCTCCTCTCTCTACCCTCCCAAAATCATTTCTCTTTCAGTAGGTCATCTCAGGTCCACTCTCTTTTCTTATAGTAGTCTTGATCTCTGTACACCATTATCAATACTGGTTCATTTGCTGCTGATCATGGGATTATGGGGAGGAGTTATATTTGTGGGCGTGGGTTTGTTTCCTGAGCTTTGTGGTTTTGCTCTGGAATCACCTGCAAAACAGCATATAAGACATGGTGGGTGGAGTGATCCCCAATCAAACAGCTAGAGGGAAGGACCCACCAAAGAAAGACCCAACAACAACCAAAAGCCAGTTACATCCACAGAAGCAACATAAATGGCATGAAGGGCATCCCAAGAGCATCTAGTTCAGGTGATCAAGGAGACTATACCACTGAATTTCACTGGCCTCCAACTAGAGAAGTTCATACCACAAAGCCAGGGAGTCAAAACAGACCAATTTAAGAAGCAGAAGCAAAGAAGAAGATTCTCACAAATAATGGGAAGAAAAGAAACAACACCCAATAGAAAGGAAAGGAGGGAGTCTCAGAAAGAATGCTAAATGAAATAAAGGCAAGTCAACTATCAGATATTGAGTTCAAAACAATGGTTATAAGGAAGCTCAATGAATTCAGTGTTAATTACCAAAAACTACAGGGAAACTATGAGAAATTTACTGCAAACTATATCAGCATAAAGAAGGACATAGAAACAATCAACAAGGATGAAGAAGAAACGAAGAATACAATTTCTGACTTAAAGAATACAGTGGAAGGAATCAACTTCAGGCTAGATGAAGCAGAGGATCAAATCAGTGAGCAGGAGGACAAAGTAGAAAAAAATTCCTAAAAAAAGCAAAAAAAAAAAAGGAAAAAAACTGAAAAAGAATGAAGAGGTATTAAGGGAACTGCAGGACAACATGAAACAGATTAATATCCATATAGTAGGGATACCCAATGGAGAAGAAAAGAGCAAAGGATAGAAACCTGTTTGCAAAAGTAATGATGGAAAATTTCCCTAATTTGATGAGAGAAAAAGCAATACAAGTCCAGGAAGCGCACAGGGCCCAAATCAAGAAGAACCTAAAGAGCCCAAATGCAAAACACATCATAATTACAATGGCAAAATGTAAAGACAAAGAGAGAGTCTTTTAGGCAGCAAGGGAAAAACAGGAAGTAATTTAAAATGGAGCCCTGATAAGGTTAGCAGCTGACTTCTCTACAGAAACATTTCAAGCCAGAAGGAAATGGCAAGAAATATTCTAAGTAATGAAAAGCAAAGGCCAGAAACCAAGACTATTCTCTATTCTATCCAGCAAGGCTCTTAATTAAAATGAAAGGCCAAATAAGGAGCTTCCCAGGCAAAAAAAAAAAAAAAAAAAAAAAAAAAAAAAAAAAAAAAAAAAAAAAAAAAAAAAAAAAAAAAAAAAAAAAAAAAAAAAAAAAAAAAAAAAAAAAAAAAAAAAAAAAAAAAAAAAAGGCTGAAAGAATACATGTCCACCAAACTGGCACTGCAAGATATGCTAAAGATCTGCTTTAAAAAAAAAAGGAAGTGACAGAGAGAGGATCACAGGTATGAAGAAAGTAAAATGGCAGTGAACAAGTACCTGTCAATAATAACATTAAATGTAAATGGATTAAATCCTCCAATGAAAAGACACAGAATAGCAGAATGGATAAGAAAACATGACCCACACATATGCTGCCTATAAGAGACCCACCTCAGAACCAAAGACTTAGACAGACTGAAAGTGATGGCTGTAAAAAATATATACCATGGAAAAAGATAGGGAAAAAAAGCTGGTTAGCAACACTTATATCAGACAAAATAGACTTCAAAACAAAGGCCATAAAAAGAGACCCAGAAGGATATTTCATAATACTCAAGGGAATAATCTATCAAGAAGACAAAAGTATTATAAATATAGATGTGCCAAACATAGGAGCACCCAAATATATAAGGAAAATTTTGGAGGACTTCAAGAAAGATATAGACAACAGCACACTTATACTAAGGGATTCTAACACCCCACTGTCAAAAATAGATAGATCTTCCAAACAATATATCAACAAGGATATTGCTGCATTGTACAATGTCCTAGATCAAACGGACTTAATTGATATATATAGAACCTTTCATCCCAAAGAAGGAAAATACACAATCTCTTTCAAAAGCACATGGAACATTTTCAAAAACTGTTGGGAACTGCCCTGCCTGGTTTCAAAAGCTGTAACCCTGTGACTAAGGTTGAGTAAAGAGACTTTGGGGCCATAAGCCACTAAGCTACTAGGGAGACAAAGCTTATCTCCCTAGTAGAGGCACTGACTCTGCCCCCTTTTACTTCACCCTGCTTGGCCCCAGGTGGAAGACTGGTTAGACAATGACAGTTAAGATTCCTCAGAGGACAGATGACTTAAGATGGGCATGGTCATGAAGGGACCCTCAGCAAAGGACTTGGGCTGCTATAGAAAAAGGGGGTAATGGACCCTCATCCTTTGGCTTTGACAGAGTCTGAGTCCTCATTCTGTCTGCAAGAAGTCTCCTAATCTCTCAGCTACCTTACATCCCCTGCCTGATTTAAGCCTGAAACAATGACAGAGGATGGTGCAGCCCTAGGCAGGAATGGGTGGTTCCCTGGGCCAATAAAGCCTAATCATGAATGTATAAAATCCTCTGAAACCTGCTTTACTAAGAATGTCCTCAATTTTCTGATAAGGGCCCAAACATGAAACGAGTTTGTTCCCCAAAGTTTTATGTCCCTTTAGCTATCTAACCCTGACTCAGAATAAGCCCTCATAGTTCTTTGAATGTTACCTATTGTTTGATTATTACTGCCTGACAATGATGAATGAAGACCTTCCTTGAGGTAATCCTCCCAGAAAAGCGCTAAAAACCTGTCCAGACAAGGGTTGGTGTGCTCTCACTCAGGTTGGAGTCTGCATCAAAAGATAGATCACATCATAGGACACAAAGCAAGCCTCAACGAATTCAAGAAAACTGAAATCACATAAACCATTTTCTCTGACCACAAGGGCCCGAAACTAGAAACCAACCCCAAGAAAAAAACTTGAAAACACTCAAACTCATGGAAATAGAATAGAATGCTATTAAACAATCAATGGGTCAGGAATGAGATCAAAGAAGAAATGAAAAAGTTTCTGGAAGCAAATGAAAATGAGCTCACAACAACCCAAAACTTATAGGACACAGCAAAAGCAGTCCTGAAATGGACATTTATAGTAATACAGGACTACCTAAAAAAGATAGAAATATTTCAAATAAACTACCTATCACTATATCTACAAGAACTGGAGGAACAACAACAAAGACACCCAGATTAAATAGAAGAAGTGAAATAACCAAGATCAGAGCAGAATTAAGCAACATAGAGACCAAAAGAACAATTCTAAGGATCAATAATTCCAGGACCTGGTTTGTTGAAAAGATAAACAAAATTGACATGTTTTTAAGCAGGCTCATCAAGGAAAAAAAGGAGAGAGGACCCAAATAAACACAATCAGAAATGAAAGAGGAGAGAATACAACTGATACCTCAAAAATACAAAGGATTGTAAGAAATTACTATGAAGAACTATATGACAAGGAATTTGAAAACCTAGTTGAAATGCACAAATTTCTAGAAAAATATAGTTTTCGCAAATTGAGTGAAGAAGCAGCAGAAAGCCTGAACAGACCAATAACAGCTGATGAAATTGAAGCAGTAATCAAAAAACCCCCAGCATACAAAGCCCTGTACCTACAGTTTCACAGGAGAATTCTATGAAATATTTAAGGAAGAGCTAACCCCTATCCTTCCAAAAAATCCAAGAAGATGGAAGACTCCTAAACTCTTTTTATGAAGCCAGCATCATCCTAATCCCAAAACCAGATAAAGACACAACAAAGAAAGAAAACTACAGGCTCATATTGCTGATGAACATAGATGCTAAAATCCTCAACAAAATATTGGCAAATTGCATACAGCAATGCTTAAAGAGATCATATACCATGATCAAGTGGGATTCATCCCAGGGATGTAAGAATGGTACAATATTCACAATTCAATGAGTGTGATACATCACATAAACAAAAGCAAAGACAAAAATGACATGATCATATTAATACATGTGGAAAAAGCATTTGATAAGGTACAGCACCCAGTTATGATAAAAAAAGTCAGCAAAGTGGGAGTAGAGGGAGCATTACTCAACATAATAAAGGTCATATACTAGAGACCTACAGCCAACATCATACTCAATGGGCAGTAACTAAAAGCTTTCCCAAAAAGATTGGAACAAGACAAGGATGTCCACTTTAACCACTTCTATTCAACATAGTATGGAAGTCCTAGTCACATCAATCAGACAAGAACAAGAAATAAGGCATCCAAATTGGAAAGGAGGAAGTAAAAGTCATTGTATGCAGATGACATGATAGTATACATAGAAAACCCTACAGATTCCACCAAAAAAAAAAAATTACTTGACCTAATAAGTGAATTTGGCAAAACAGTGGGATACAAAGTCAATATTCAGAAACTTAAGGCATTTTTGTACACAAACAATAAAATATCAGAAACAGAAATCAGGGGAAAAAACCCTTTTGATATAGCAACAAGAAAAATAAAATACCTAGGAATAAACCCAACCAAGGAGGCAAAAGACCGGTACTTGGAAAACTACACAACATTGAAGAAAGAAATTAAGGAAGACACAAATAAATGGAAGCCTATACCATGTTCATGAATTGGAAGAATTAACATCATCAAATGTCCACACTACCCAAAGCAATTTATAGATTCAACACAATCCCTATTAAAATACCAATGACATATTTCACAATATAGAACAAACATTTCAAAAATGTATATGGAACCATAAATGACCCTTAATAGCTGCAGCAATTTTGAGGATGAAGAACAAAATAGTTGGGATCACCATACCTGAAATCAAACTATATTACCAGGCCACAGTAATCAAACAGTCTGGTATTGGCATAAGAACGGACACACAGACCAATGGAACAGAATAGAGAGCACAGAAATAAACCTCTATAGTCAATTAATATTTGACAAAGGGGGCAGAAGCTTAAAATGGAGTAAAAATAGCCTCTTCAACAAATGGTATTGGGAGATCTGGACAGCTATATGCAAAAAAATGAAACTCGACCACCAACTTATGCCATGTACAAAAATAAACTCAAAATGGATAAAATACTTAAATATAAGTTGTGATACCATAAAAGTTTTAGAGGAGAACATAGGCAGGAAAATCTCAGATATTCCACACAGTCATGTTTTTACCAATATGTCCCCTAGATCAACAGACATAAAGTAAAGAATAAACAAATGGAACTTCATCAAAATAAAATGCTTCTCCTTGGCTAAAGAAAATATCAGCAAAATGAATGGGAACAAACTGTATGGGAAAATATATTTGCCAATGATATCTCAGACAAGGGTTTGATCTCTGAAATATATAAAGAACTCACATGGCTCCACCCCAGGAAGACAAACAATCAAATTAAAAAATGGGCAAAAGACTTGAACAGTTAGTTCTCCAAGGAAGACATACAGAAGGCCCAGGGACATATGAAAAAATGCTCAGCATCACTAGCTATAAGAGAAATAAAGATTAAAACCACAATGAGTTACCACTTCACACTGGTGAGAATGGCCATCATAAATCAACAAACAATAAGTGCTGGTGAGGTTGTGGAGAAAAGAGAACCCTAGTGCACTGTTGGTGGGAATGCAAAGTGGTGTAGCTACTGGGAAAACAGTATGGAATTTCATAAAGAAACTAAAAATGGAATTGCCTTTTTACCCAGCAATTCGACTGCTGGGATTGTATCCTAAGAATCCTGAAACACTAATTCAAATGAACCTATGCATCCCAATGTTCATAGTAGCACAATTTACAATAGCCAAGTGCTGGAAGCATTCTATGTGCCCATCAGTAAATGAGTGGATCAATAAACTGTGGTACATTTACACAATGGAATACTGTGCAGCAGAAAGAAAGAAGGAGCTCCTACTCTTTGAGACAAGTTGGATGGAACTGGAGAGCATTATGCTAGGTGAAGTAAGCCAGGTGGTGAAAGACAAATACCATATGATCTCACCTGTAAGTGGAACCTAATCAACAAAACAGAGAAACAAGCAAAATATAACTAGAGACAATGAAATTAAGAACAAACTGACAGTAACCAGAGGGGAGGAGTGGCTGAAATAACGTGGGAAAAAAGGGAGAGGATAGTAAATGAACATATTTAAAGGACCCATGGACAAAGCCAAAGGGAGGGTAGGATTTAGGGTGGGAGGTGGAGGTGGGTAGGTCAGGGGACAGTGGTGGTGGGAAAATGAAGACCACTGTATTCAAACATCAGTTAAAAAAAAAACAATCCTTCTAGGTCATTTTGAAGCACATTAAAGTTTTGAGAGACACGGGCACAGAGAAATGATGAGTATAGTAAATTTTGAATATATCACTAAATGAATTAGCAGTTATTCTTTAAATATTAAACAATGAATTAAAATTTGGAGAAATAAGTTTTTTTTCAAAAGTTTAGCTCTTGATCTCTTAGAACACTCAAACTCTAAATTGAAAGATAATAGAGTTCCCTCAGCTATAAAGAAGGGAATTCTGCCACTGGTGAAAACATGGATGAACCTGGAGAACATTATGCTCAGTGAAATAAGCCAGACATAGAAAGACAATCACCGCATGATCTCACTTACATATGGAATCTAAAAAAGTCAAATTTATAGGAGGAGAATGAAGAGTGGTTGTTACCAGGGGTTGAATGGTGGGGGAACTGAGATGTTTGTTGGTAAAAAGGTACAAACATTGCAAAGTAAGTTCTGGAGACCGAATGTTTAGTATGGTGCCTGCAGTTAACAATACTAAACACAGTATTACAATATATATAGTATTACAAATACAAGGGGGGCCCCCAAAAAACTGTAATTATCATCTAGAGGGCAGGCCCCTTGTGGTACAGGCTTCCCTCTCTAGTTGTTCTTGGAACCCATCCATATCAGTGTACCAGCTAGCATTGTTGTGAGGGGTTGGGCTCAGCTTCAGTGAATTTTTGCGTAAGAATCTTTCAACACAACCCACTTCATGATGGGTGATTTACAAGCGTACCTGTCCACACCATGCTGAGTGTTCAGGAGTTTTTGACCAAAAAAACCTCATGGCCCCCCAAGTCTCACCCTCCCTATTCACTGGATCTTGCCCTGAACAACTTTGTTGTTTTGTTAGTTGGAAAAAGTCCTCAAAAGGAAACATTTTGCATGTGTGAAAGATGTGAAACAATGGCAGAGGAACTAAAAGGCATTAAAATCAACAAGTTTAAAAACTGTTTTGAACAGTGGAAAAAATGTCATGCTACGTATGTTGCATCAAATGGAGAGTACTTTGAAGGTGACTGAAGTTTAAACATGTAAAAATTAATAGCCAATCTTTTATAAATAAATTCCCCTCATATAATAAATACAATAATATTCTTAAAATTTACTTAAACTAGATTTGAAGTGTTCTTACCAGACTCACAAAAAAATGGTAATTATATGAGGTAATAAATACATTAATTAGCTTGATTGTGGTAATAATTCCACAATAATACATATATTAAAACATTATGCTGTATGTTTTATATATAAGTTTTTGTCATTTCTATGTCAGCAGAGCCAGACCAAAAAAATGGAGTTATTTCTGCCAAAAACTGCAGCTCTTGAGTATTGTATGTCCTCAATTAAAATATTTTCTTAAACTAGATTTTACAAAATATATCACAAGGTCATTTCTGTCATTTCTAGGTCATAGAACCCAATTTGAAATGGAAGGTAGAACAGTCTATGGCTTGCTTGAAAATTAAAGTTTTTGTGAGAAGGTTTGAGGTTGACATTTGGAATGCAAGTTGGGCTATGATATCACATGGAAAGTTTCAAAGAGTCCAGCCAGCATGGAGCTGGTAAACAGCAGGATATCTCACCAGCCACTATAGGCTGGGTCTTCTCCATTTGTGGCATTTGGATATACTGTTTTCAAAACTGTTTCCTATTGTTTTCATTGTCCATTGAATCACAAAAATGGACTCTTCAGAGGTACACAAGGATATGGGGCCTACATAACCATTGTCAAAGATAAACAAAGCCAGACACTAAAGGGGTAAGAAGAGGTTTTAATAAATAGTATTGCAACAGGAAGAAATCCAGTGTGAACTCAACTTCCATTTGCACAGAGGTAACTGGGCATTTTGAAGAGAGAAAGGGGGTTGAGGGACGGGGAATTGTAGAGGCTTGAGAACAGTCAGGGAAGTAAAAAATTACAAAAAGTGGGGAAAAAGGATTGATCCATGTGAAACCACATGGGTTAGGTTCCTATCCTCTGAGAGAGGCCAGGAGACAGGGCCCTAGTTTCAGATGCCTGCGGAAATAAACAGTCAAAATGAGGTTACCTGTTTGAGTATTTAGGAGCATACCATTCCTATGTCATACTGTGTGTGTGTGTGTAAAGAGCAGTGCTAAAATCTCTCAAACCCACTGAAGAAATTATATCAGAGGAAAATGAGCAGAGAAATAAGAAGCCTCTCAAAGATATTTTTATCTTAAAAAAATTGGGGCACCACCCATCAATACATCTACCCAGGAGAGAACCTGTTTAGAAAATGCTAATACACCATGAACCTTAAAAGGCAGGTTCACAGAGACCTTTTCCTTTTAACTTCAGTGAGAAAAACACAGCATTAAATATTTCAAACTGCTGCTCTAAATTTGGGCAGAAACAAAAGAAACAGGAAAGGAGTTACAAGCACGGTCATCTAAACACACAGACAGTAGGAAGCCTATCTTGGGGTGGGGGTATCTTAAAAAACAATCAATGTACAACAAATATGTTTAAGTGGCAAAAGCAAACACAAAAAATATAGGTGGAAAATATAATCCTGCCTATAACAAAGCTAGGTAAATAAGAAACTATAAAAGACTTCAGAATATAATTAGAAGGGCAGTGAGAAATAACTGCATATAACAGAGAAGTTATAGAACAAAAGTGTATCCAGGGTGCATAATGAATGAAGTGAAAGAAGACAGAAGATATAGTCCACAGATTTTGACCCTCATTCTATTATTTCTATTAAATTCCAATTGAAATCAAAGTTGTACATGTAAGAAAACAGCCAGCTCAAGAAGATATAACATAAATATATTTATAAAATTTATTCTTTACCCAAGAAATCAAATTGAATCAAGATGCTCTCTAGTCTTTTTTCCCACATGTTCTGTCCAGTGTTATATCTGATCACCCTATGTACTCAGAGAAACCCGGGCAAGTACAAGCATGAAGTATGATAATTATTCAAGGTACTACCTACAAGTTAAAACCAGTGAGTCCCAGGTAGTGTAAACTTCTCACATGTTATATGGTTACTAGGGGGAAAAGGCAACCTCAGAGTTGGTGCCTTGAAAGTTTTCCTAGCCCTGGCTGCTATGGCTCAGTGGATTGAGCACAGGCCTGTAAACCAAAGGGTTGCTGGTTTGATTCCCAGTCATGGCACATGCCTGGGTTGTGAGCCAGGTCCCAAGTAGGAGACTTGTGAGAGGCAACCACACATTAATGTTTCTCCTCTTCTCTTTCACTTTCCCTTCCCCTCTGTCTAAAAATAAAATAAATAAAATCTTTAAGAAGAAAAAAAAAGAAAGTTTTCCTGATACAGATGAGGAAAGTTCCCACGGAGCTGGTATAACCAGTAGAAGGAATGTAGAAACTGATCAAAGGAACAGCTCTGGCAAAACAAAACATGGAAATGGAGATGTCCACAGGGTTCTGTGCAGACAAGTGGTTCTCAGCAGTGGTGATTTTGTCATCTAGGGAACACTTGGCATTGTCTGGAGACTCTTTTGTCATTCTGGGGGAGGGTGCTCCTGACATCTAATGGGTAGAGGGCAGCAATGCTGCTAACCATCTGTACAAGACAGTACTCTATGCCAAAGATTTATCCAGCCCCAAGGGTCTCTGATGCTAAGATTGAGAAACCCTGGTATAGACGAGAAATAAAATCACTGTGGAAGAGTGAAATGAACTCAGCTGTAGTAGAAAGGTTTATACTAAGTATTGGAGGGGTGACATGATGGAGTGAGAGATGGCAAACCAAATCATTAGCATAGTATAGGAATATCAGTATGGCAGATATATTCTGAGACAAAAGACAAAGGCATGAGAATGGATTAAGTAATTGATCATACTATTGTATATCCTCTGTACAGTCCTTACCAGTTGCATAAGATTGCACTGGATGCTTGAGATTTCTTTGAAAGTAAGATATGTAAACAGTGGAGAGTAAGAGGTCTGTTGTAAGTCATATAAGATAGGCTACCAGGGAGAAAAGAGGCAACTTGCATTAATAACACCCTAGTCAATAACCGGAGGCAAAAATAGAATGTTCATAGTCACCCCGTCAATCAGGGACAAGGTATGGAATCCTTCAATTGAGGATTTATTTACATGGTTGGTGAACCGAACCTTCTTACAGAAGCTTCTTCTATAGAAGGAGGCCAATAAGGGAAAGTTTCTGAAAAGGTAGGACTTAACCTGAATATAATAATTCACCTAGATGGAGAAGTATAAATTGTAGCATCAGCATCCTATGAATATCATATCAAGAACTTTTCCCTAGATTCTTGATTTAAATACCTGCCCCATAGCTCTCTAAAAATTATGTACAGGACAACTGACCACATCAGACCAAAATGTATCTTAGAGCCTGGGTTTCATTCTGCCTCCTGTTGAGATGTCCTTAAAGAGCCAAATCCAACATCAAATTTAATAAATCCCACAGACTTTGGTATTTAGTGTAAATCTAGTATGTTGCACTAGTGGATTTTGTTTTCTACTTTTGGCAGTCTCTCTGGAACTCTGTTTTGTTTTGTTTTTGTAACAAAGTTGCATTCACTGATCCATAGCTGTGATACCATCATAAATCCCTACAACAGTAGGTATACCTTAAGAGATTGTATTTTTGGTTGCTCCTCATATTTTCATCTACTTTGATGTGAAGCAAAGCCTTTACACAAATTTCAAAGAGCGACAGCATTAAAATGATTAAAATGGCAAAATGTCAAGAATTTTGCGCTATGAGCTGAGAAATGTTTCTGAAAACTGCTCTCTTTAGCGAAAAAGCATACACATCTAGTTATTATGAATCTCTGCCAATCTCCTTGCAATGTTGTCTTTAATAGCACTTAGAAGGTTTTTTGTTCCATTATTATCACTGGAACAAAAAACATAATTAGAAATGATTTCTCTATAAATCAATTAAAGATGAAAGAGGGGTATTTAATAAGGCCAGAGCACATGTAAAATACCATCATCTTTCAAAATCTGTTTAGCTGGGTTTTCCTTTAGATTGAACCACCAGAAAATGCCATACTGGCCCAGAGATATCCTGAAAAAGAATTGGACTAAAGTAAAAAAATATGCTGCTTAAAAAAGTTTATATATATATAATTTGTATTTTTGATGTATAGTCTTTCATAACCGTAAAAATTGTTGCTTATTTTAGAGAGTTTCTTGGTTTTCATCAAATGTTCATGAATGTTACTTCCTATAATCATTGACCTCATTTTCTTTTGAAAATAAATTTTAATGAACACACAAAGCATGCCTTGAGAACCCAGTTTTCACTTCAGATGACCAGACAAACCCACGAAAATTTTATAGCTTGCTGAAATCTAAAAGAAATTGATTTGAAACAAGAAGAAAATTATATCCAACTTAGGGTAACCTAGAGCACACATTAAATACCATATATTAACATTCTATTTCAAATTTTCATATAATCTAAATAATTAACATTAAGGCAAATAATAATCCTAAAACACTTCAAATCTACCATATATTTTTATATAATCTAGTATCATATTATTTGAATATTAACAAATAAATTCATATCAAAATACCTTATAGGAAATGTACAGAAGCATTATACTAATCAAGTGTATGATTGGAAAGAATTAAAATATTTCTACTTACGTAACATCAACAAAAAGTCTTTAGAAATACCAGCAGACCAATGGATAAAAAGTCAAAATTATAAAATATTAATTTCAATTTAGTACTCTTCTGAAGTTCTTGGTTTTCCAAAGAGCAAAAGAAAAAAAGTAAAAGAGAGAAAAAAATAATATTCTGCAGCACCCACCATGTCCAAAATACTATGCTCAGTGCTTTATATCATCAATCTCATGTCAATGCAAAGGTAACCACATGGGACAGACATGAGAATCTAGGCACACTACACTAACATCCCATTTCTAACAGCTAAACTTGTAGTAAATACAAGTTTCTTACAACTTTCCTCCAATGTCATACTCTTTTTTTTATTCTATTGTTTATACTATTAGAGTTGCCCCACCTTTTCTCCTTTTAACCCTTTCACCACCCCCCACCAACCATATCAATAATTGGTCCCCTCACCATTGTCTATGTCCATGGGTCATTCCCTTCTTTCAATCAGTGTTATTTTCCCCCTCTCCACTGAAAGCTGACAGTTTGTTCCAGGATTCTCTGCCTCAGGTTTTCTTTTGCTCATTAGTTTATTTTGTTCATTAGATCCCTCTTATCAGTGAAATCACATGGTATTTGTCTTTCACCACCTGGCTTATTTCACTTAGCATAATGCTTTCCACTTCCATCCATGCTGTCACAAAAGAGAGGAATTTTTTCTTTATTTCTGCTGCATCATATTCCATTGTGTAGATGTACCACAGTTTTTTTATCCACTCAACTATTCATCAGCACTTAGGCTGTTTCCAAATCTTGGCTATTGTAAATAGCACTGCTTTGAACATCAGGATGTATAAGTTCTTTTGAACTGGTGTTTCAGGATTCTTCAGGTATATTCCCAGAAGTGGAATTGCTGGGCCAAAAGACATTTCCATTTTTAATTTTTTGAGGAAATCCCATACTGTTTTCCACAGTGGCCATACCAGTCTGCATTCCCAACAGTGCACTAGTGTTCCCTTTTCTTCACATCCTTACCAGCACTTCTTGTTTGTTGACTTATTAATGATGGCCATTTGGGCAGCTGTGAGGTGGTATCTCATTCTGGATTTAATTTACATCTTGCTGATGGCTAGTGACATTGAGCATTTTTCACATTTACAGGCCTTCTGTATATCCTCATTGGAGAAGTGTCTGTTCATATCCTTTGCCCATTTTTCAATTGGATTGTCTTCCTCATGTTGATTTGTATGCGTTCTTTACATATTTTGTAAATTAACCCCTTGTGTGATGTATCATTGACAATATGTTCTCCCATATCTTCAGTACCCTTTTCATTTTGATTGTGATTTCCTTAGTTGTGCAGAAGTTTTTAATTTGATTTAGTCCCCTTTGTTTATTTTTTCTTTATATCCCTTGCCCTAGGAGATATATCGGCAAAAACATTGCTATGTGAGCTATCTGAAAGTACACTGTCTATGTTTTCCCCTAGGATTTTTATGGTGTCATGACTTATATTTAAGTCTTGTATCTATTTTGAGTTTATTCTGGTGTATGGTGTAAGACGGTCATCTAGTTTCATCACTTTTGTATGTACTAGTCTAGTTCTCCCAACACCATTTACTGAAGAGACTGTCTTTACTCCATTGTATGCCCTTGCCTCCTTTGTCAAATATTAATTGATCGTAAAGACAGGGGTTTATTTCTAGGCTCACAATTCTGTTCCATTGATCTATATATCTGTTCATTTGCCACTACCAGAGTGTTTTGAGTACAGTAGCATTTTAGTATAGTTTAATATGAGGTATTGTGATCCCTCCAACTTTGTTCTTCTTTCAAAATTGCCAAGGCTATTTGGTTCCATACAAATTTTTTGAATATCTATTCTAGATCTGTGAAACAATCCTTTGGTATCTTAACAGGAAAAGTGTTGAATCTATAGATTGCTTTGGGTAATAAGGACATTTTAATTATATTAATTTGTCCAATCTGTGAACACAATATATGCTTCCAATTATTTTGTATTTCCTCAATTTTTTTATTCAGTGTCATATAGTTTTAAGTACTGTTCTTTTACCTCTTTGGATAAATTTGTTCCTAGGTTCTTTATTTTGTTTGTTGTTGCAATAGTAAATGGTACTGTTTTCTTAGTTTCTCTCTCTGAGTGTTCATTATTGGTGTATAAAAATGCCATCAATTTATGAATATTGACTTTGTACCCTGCTACTTTTCCCAATTCATTTATTAAGTTGAATAGTTTTTTTGGTGGGGCCAGTAGGGTTTTCTATGTACAATATCATGTCATCTGTGAATAATGACAACTTTACTTCCTCTTTTCCAATTTGGATGTCATTTTTTCTTCTTCCTGTCTGATCACTATGGGTAGGACTTCCAGCACTATGTTGAATAAGAAATGTGAAAGCGGATATATCTTTCTTCCTCATGATCTTAAAAGAAATGCTTTTAGCTTTTGCCCATTGAGTATGATGATTGCAGTAGCTTTTTGTATATGACCTTTATTATGTTGAGGTATGCTCCCTCTATTCCCACATTGCTGAGTGTTTTTGTCTTAAATTGCTGCTGGATTTTGTCAAATGCTTTTTCTGCATCTATTGATATGATCATATGATTTTTTTTTAAAATGTTAGGTTATATATCATGTGTATTGATTTGAGTATCCTTGCATCCCTGTAATAAATTCCACTTGATCATGGTGTATGGTCTTTTTTAATGTATTTCTTCATCCATTTTGTTAAAATTTTGTTGAGAACTTTAGCATCTATGTTCACCAGTGATACTGGCCTGTAGTTTTCTTTCCCTGTTGTGTCTCTACCTTGTTTTGGTATTAGGATAATACTGGCTTCATTGAAAGAGTTTGGGAATCTTCCCTTTTCTTGAATTTTTTGGAGTAGTTTAACAAGGATAGGTGTTAATTCTTTTTTTAATGATTAGTAGGATTCACCTGTGAAGCTATCTGGTTCAGGGCTTTTGTGTGCCTGGAGTTTTGTAATTACCACTTTGATTTCATAGGTGTTATCAGTCTATTCAGGTTTTCTGCTCCTTCCTGATGCAGTTTTAGAAAATTGTTTGTTTCTAGAAATGTATACATTTAGCCCAGATTGTATAATTTTTTGGCATATAGTTGTCTATAGTAACTTCTTACAATCCTTCATATTTCTGTGATATCAGTTGTTATTTCTCAACTTTCATTTCTAAGTTTATTTATTTGGGTCCTCTCTTTTTTTTTATTGATGAATCTGGTTAAAAGTTTGTCAACTTTGTTTATCTTTTCAAAGAATCAGTGTCTAGATTAATTGATCTTTTGAATTGTTTTTTAGTCTTTCAATCATTTATGTCTGCTCTGATCTTGATTATATCCTTCCTTCTACTCTCTCTGGGCTTTGTTTGTTGGTGTTTTCCTTGTTCTTTTAGATGTAGGGTTAGGTTGTTTATTTGAGATTTTTCTATTTTCTTTTTTGTTTTTGTTTTTGTTTTTTAGACTTTTCTCTTCTTTAGGTAGGTAGGTCTGTAATGCTACGAACTTCCCTCTGAGGACAGCTTTCTCTGTGTCACATAGTTTTTGGGTTGTTGTGTGTTCATTTACATTTGTTTTCAGGTACTTTTTGATTTCTTCCTTTATCTCACTATTAACTCATTCATTACTTAATAACATATTAGTTAGCCTCCATGTACTTGAATGTTTTTAAGTTCTTCTTTTTAGGTTGATTTCCAGTTTCAAACCACTGTGATCCAAGAAAATGTTTAATATGACTTCAATTTTCTTGAATTTGTTGAGGTTTATTTTGTATCTACCTTGTAGTCTATCATTGAGAATGTTCCTTGTGCATTTGAGAAGAATGTTGTTGGGAACCATCCTGCCTGATTTCAGGAACTGTAGCCTCACCAACAGGCAAAAGGATCCCATAGCTAGGGCTGATTGAAGAGGCCTTAGGGCCATAAGCCACTAAGGAGACAAAACCTATCCTCCTGGCAGGGGTGCAGCCCCTGCCTCCCTCACATCACCCTGCTTGGCCCCAGAGGATGGCTGGATAGCCCATGACAGGTAAGATTCCTCAAGGAACAAATAACCTAATATAGGCATAGTCATGAAGGGGCCATCAGGGAATGACTTAGGGGACTGTAGAGAAGGGGCAAAAAGACCCTTACCCCTCAGCTTTGTCACAGCCTGAGTCCTCATTCTATCTGTAAGAAGTCTCCTAATCTCTTGGCTACCTTGCTTCCCCAAGCTGACTCAAGCCTGAAACAATGCCAGAGGCAGGTACAGCCCTGTGCTGGAATGGCCAGTTCCCAGGGGCAATCAGGCCTGAGAAAGAATGCATTAAATCCTGTGAAACTTGCTTTGCTAAGAATGCCCTAAGTTAATATATACTAAATGTTTAGGATCCAAGCACAAAATGAGGGTTTTTTTTTTCTCCAGGTTTTATAGCCAGTTAGCATCACTCTGTCTACCAGACCCTAACTCAGAAAGACCCTCATGATCCCACAATTATTATCTTTAAAACACTCCCCTGCCTTTAGTCATTACTGTTTCATGCTGATTGATGAGCTTTAGATGCAAGTTATATATCCCTATGTAAGCTAAACTTAATAAAAACCCAAGGAAAGAGGTGCTAGAGGCCCTTCTCCTCTGAAAGATTGGCCAGCCTTCTCTCCCTAAGCAAATCTTGCATTGGCCATTTTTATTTCATCCATGACACTGGGAGATTCTGCAGGGCAGAGTCCACCTCAGAATGTATATTCTACTTCTTTGGTTGAAATGTTCTGTAAATAGCAGTTAAATCCATTTGATCTAGTGTGCTATTTATTGCCACTATATCCTTGTTGATTTTTTTCTCTGGAAAATCTATTCATTGTTGACAGTGGGGTGTTAAAATCTCATATAATTACTGTATCTCTGCCAATTTCTTTTTTAAAGTCCTCCAAGATTTTTAAAAATATATATTTAGGTGCTCCTATATTGGGTGCATTTATATTGACTAGGGTTATAGCCTTTGTTGGACTGAACCCTTAAGTATTATGTAGTGACTTTTTCTGTCTTCTGTTGTGGCCTTTGTTTTGAATTCTATTTTGTCTTATATAAGTATTGCAACCCTGCTTTCCATTTGCCTCCATTTACATGGAAATTTTTTTCTAGTGCTTTACTTTTAGTCTATATAAATCTTTTTTTTCTGAGGTAGATCTCTTGCAGACAGCATATATGTGGGTCATGTTTTCTTATACATTCAGCTACCTTATGTCTGTTGATTAAAGCATTTAATCCATTCACATTTAAAGTTATTATTAATAGGTACTTATTCATTGCCATTTTCTCCTTTTGCAGCTGTATTCCTTTATCTCTCCACTTCTTCTTAAAGCTGTCCCTATAGTATCTCTTGCAATGCTGGTTTGGTAGAAATGTACTGCTAAAGCCTTTTTTTTTAGTGAGAAGCTCCTTATTTCACCTTCCATTTTAAATGACAGCTTTGCTTGAAAGAGTAGTCTTCATTTCAGATCCTTGCATTTCATAACTTGGAATATTTCATGCCCATCCTTTCTGTCTTACAATGTTTCTGTTGGAGAAATCAGCTGACAGCTTTATCAGAGCTTCCTTGTAGATAATTAATTGTTTCTCTCTTGCTTCCTTTAAGATTCTCTTTGTCTTTAAACTGTGCCATTTTTATTGTGATGTGTCTTGGTGTAGGCCTCTTTGGGTTCATCTTGATTAGGATTCTCTGTGCTTCCTGAACCTGCATGACTTTCTTCCTCACCAAATTAGGGAAGTTTTCTGTTACTATTTTTTTCAAACAGGCTCCTATACCTTGTTTCCTTTCCTTTCCTTCTGGTGTACTGATGATGAGAATATTATTAGATTTCATGTTTTCCCAAAGCTCTCTTAGACTATTCTCATTTTTTAAGTCTTTTTTCATTTTGTTGCTATGACTGTTCTTTTCTGCTTTGCCTTCCAAATCAATTTGATCCTCTGCTTTGTTTACCCTGCTTTTAATTCATTCTTGTATATTTCTCCTTTCCAACTGGTTCTAATTCATAGCTTCTATGTCCTTTTTTATGCTGATGTAGTTCTCATTAAGTTCCTTGAGTATCCTTATTACCATTATTTTAAATTCTATTCTGATAATTTTCTTGCATCAATTTCATACAGCTCTTTTTCTGGGGATTCTTCTTTAATTTGAAGTTTGTTTCTTTGTCTCCCTATATTAGCTGTCTCTTTTTGTTTGCTTCTATGTATTAGATACATCTGTTTTGATTCCCTGTGTTGTGGGTTGGGCTTATTTAGTAAGAGCTCTGTGGGACCCAGTGATGTTGACTCCTTGGTTTCCTGATTGGGCTGCTATAAGAATGCCCTTTGTGTGGATTTTGTGGGCTCTCCTATTGTATTTGGGTACTGAATGTTGTTGGCTTGCCTCTGGTTGGCTGACTGTGAGGCTTAACCCCCACCACATCTTGCACATTCTTATACAGGTGCTGGCAGAACAAAGCAAAACACAAAAAATGAAAACAAAACAAGTTCCCCCCAACAACAACAGCAATTTCAATGACACTAAGAGAATAAAAGTAGAAAAAGAAATAGAATATTAGGGAAAGAGGAAAGTGAAAGAAAAAGAATAACAAAATATCAAAGGATAGCAAAGTGTTTAAGGAAGGAGAAAAGGGGAGAAAACTAATAAATAATGACTTGAAAGAGGAAAACAGGAAAAAGAGACATGACAGAGAAATAATAACAAAAATAAGAAAAGAAAATGAGAAAGCAACAATGGGGTAATCAATGGTAAGAGTAAAATAAGAGATATGAAAGAAAAAGTAGAGCAATAAAAATAGAAGAAAAAGAAACATAATAAAAAGGCCATGAAATGAAAAATAATGAAAAAGAACAAAGTGGGATTTGTCTCAGCAGAGTTTAGTACTTCCCTACAGGGTTCTCATTTGGATTTGGCTCTGATATAGTCTGAGGATGGTGTAATTGAATGCCAAATGCTGTCCACATCTAGCCCCCAGCAGCTTGCCTGAAGATACTAGTGATCCGCAGTTTGTGGCTAATTCCTCTGGGCTTGGCTGTGCCCAGGATGGGCCCAGCTGCCCTGCAAATCATGGTTTTATCAGCACTGGTTCCAGAGGTGCATCAGCAAATGTCCCAGGTCACCACAGAATCTGTCTTTGCCTGTCTCTGCCTGACAACCTGCTGACAGTCTTAGGGTAGTCATACACCTAACTGTTTCTGAGAAGGCTTCCGGTGGACTCAAGGGGATGGGGCTCTCACTGGGTTCCCCCTTTAGATATGCTTCTTATGTCATCTGAAGCGGGTGTAAGCCAGTGTCACATGCTGACCACATGTAGCTTTTGGCAGTCTGTTCAAAGCCACAAGTGACCCAGAGTTTGTGGTTGATCCCTCCAGGCTTGGCTGCATCTGGGTTGGGCCCTGCTATGCCAAACTGAGATTTATCAGCACTAGGTCCTGGGGTGTGTCAGCAAATGACCCAAGACACTGCAGAATCTGCCTCAGCCTGTCTTGCTGCCAGTCTGCTGTCAGTTTTAGACCCACTATCACACCTTTATGTCTATCCTAGAGTTCTCCAAACACCTATAGGAAACAACCCTATTTGATTTTATTTACTCTAAATTTTTTTCAAATAAATTTGACCATGGAACACTTATACTTCCTACAAATAGCTGTCTAAGGAATATTTCACTACACCAATCTTTCTGAACAGAGTAAGTTGAACACATTGACACAAAATGCAAACTATACAATTTGGTGAGTACACTCAAAATAAGTTTATATGAAGGGATTTTGATCTAGATGCAATGCTGCATTTTACCTCTTGTCTTTTTAATATTCTAAGACTCTCTACTTGTCCCCTCAAAATCACAACAAATGGTTATGGTCTAATTGGCTACTCTACCTGGAAATATTTGCACATTATAGAGAGGAATGGTGAGAATTCTCCTCTTTAACCCAAAGGTAAGATTTGCTGGAAGAGTTATAAGTTGGTATTGGAGTTAGCTAAGCTTTACTGGGGCATCTCACATCTCATCATATTCAAAATGACCTGCTCAGCATGTCTTGGTACTTGGGTTTCCAGTTGATCCAACTGCATCTGACTTCCCTATTTAGAAAATGTGAATAACAAAATGTCACTCTCTACAAATGTATACAGATATTTAACAAATGAATGAACCCTTTATAATGCAATTTGAACTCTCCATACAAAAAGTGTGGAAGAGAATGAGGCCTAAAAAGGTAAGACACTCTTATTTGTTACAGTCATTGATTTTAGTTAAAGTATAGGTATCCATTTTTTAAAAATAGCATGAACAGTGAAATCTATATCTTTGTAAATCCAAAACACATTCTATGAAAATTACTTTTTTTATTAAACCAGGAAGAAACAAAATCCTTGATTATGAGTTTGCTGAGTATGATACTGTTACCATAATATCCTCATTTAAACATGAAATAAATGCATAATTTTGTTTTTTCAAAGTGAATATCAGGAAACCAAAAGCAATTTAATTTGAGAAAAATCTCCTATTTCTTGTTATTTCATTGTCACCATAAGCTCAGCAGAATAAGCAAAAATATGCTACAGAATTTCAACTCTAATATTATCACAGATTCCTTTATTTGTAGGATGTGTTCTCTGCATTATAACAGAGAAATTATAGCTCTCCATGTTAGAGATTGGTAAAAAGGAAAGCAATTATTTATTCACGTTATACAGGCTTAAGAGTAATGACTTAATGTATTCATCAAAATCCCAAAGTCCTTTAAAACACCCACAAACACACACAGTACTTCCTTCCCCTCTTTGCCCAGTCTGGGGTACCATATCTCAGGAAAAGAAATAGAAGTCCATGGCTAACACAGCCCCTGGTTCTTCCCAGTAATCCATGCTCAGTTGGTAGGCCTCCCTCGGTTCTGGCACCATCAGCTGTGCTGCTGGGATCTCCAATTTATCCAAGGTCATATGGCACCTTCTCAAGGCCCATTGGTAAAAGTCCTTTCTCCTTTTTCTTCCAGGCAAAGTCCCTCCTGCTTTGTGGCCAAAGGGAGCACCCCAAAGCCATGGGGTCCTCACTCTCACCAATGCTTTGGGGTCCCCCCATCAAAGCTGGGGGAGTGCATTGCCACTCTGCCAAAACCACATGGTTCTCTGCCAAAGCCGAGTGGCAGTTCTCTACCTTAGCCAAGTGGCAGTTCTCTGCTAAAGCCACGTGGTGATCTTCCCATGGCTGCTGGGGTCCTGACTCTGCCAAAACCACATGGCTCTCTTTCTCCAATGGCTGCCAGGTCTGGGTTTAAATCCTCACACCAATCTTCTTCTGCAGCCCCATTTCCGACTCCTCCCACAATCAGCTACACTTGCCAGCACTCCCGTGTCCTTCCAGCTTTATTGGGCTGCCATCATGAGTCTGGGCAGGCATGGCCCCTTGGCGTGGAACCAATCATATCCAAGCTATCACAGATGCTGTAACAAGGGGAAGTTGCCTCCCAGTTAGGAATTGGGTAGAAGTCATTCCCTTCTCCCTAGCTCAAAGGATGGCCACAGCTATTTAACATATCCTTGAAACCAGTTAAAGGTTATAGATATGTTAAATGACCATTCTAGAGGTTAGCTGCAAAACTGTTGCTATGCAAAACAACTCAATGGCCTTGCTCCATTTATCCCACTCCTCTGCTCAGACTTGTGGGGGCGAGGACATCCCATATTTTTAATATTTCCTGGACACCCTGAGTTCTGGACCCCTTATAAATCCTTCTTTTGGGGGTCCCCTGGCTGCACCCTCCTACAATTCTATGTGAAAGACTGTGTTAAAATGTGGATCTAAAAATTTAAATCAAAGTTTTACAAACTGCAGGCATTTGCAAGTCTCCAAATATTTACTTTTTGCGGAATTAAAAACATTTTGTTGATTTAAAATAATACTTACTCTAATACTTCTATCCATAGAAAAATTCTTAAATATAAACTGGGGCCCAGTCTGTGTTACAGACACTGTAGGAGAACACACACACACAAAGTGTATAGAAGATGGTCCCTGCCCTCACAGAACTTACTACTGAATTATAAGTTACAATAACAAGAATGATAATGACTGAACATGTCACTACAACTAGGTCCTTGATATTCATGAGAAAGGCATCAAGAGAGCTTCATAGATTCCAAAATATCAGGCTTTTACTACAGCCCTCCTGTGTTATGTTACTGAGATGGGTAACAGACCAACTAAGTTAATTTTGGAAGTGAAGCAAGAAGAGAAAACATGATTAACAGTACCTTTATGAATGCTCAAGTCTTAAACTCCATTGTAAAATTATGTGATGCTGATGGTAACGATGCAGGGTGCAGCCAGGAGGGGGGCCCCCAAAATAGGGATTTGGAGTGGGCCCAGAACTCAGGGTTTCCAGGGAATATTAGAGGGACATATAAGATGTCCTCATCCCTTCCCCAACAGGTATGAGTTGGGGGAAGGGACACATGGAGCAGGGACATGCAGAACTGCTAATCCATGGCAGGGTCATTTAACATATCTATAGCCTTTGGCTGGTGGCTTAGATGTGCTAAATAGCTGTGGCCAGGCTCTGAGCCAGGGGGGATGGAAAGTGTCAGGACCGTGGAAAGGTTGAGAAATAGAGGAAAACAAGCAATATGAGGAAATAGAAAATTTTAAATCCCAGGCGTAAGCCCGGGAAGCCTTCCCGCCCATATTTGTCTGTAAACAACCAATAAGGTATAGAGGCGCCAATCCCCTGAGCCAATAGCTAACTGCCACATCCTACTTCTGTGCAAACGTTTGCTTGCTCTGCTATTATAAAAACCCATAGCCTGTAAGCTCAGGCGCGGCTCTCATTTGGTTGCTCTGCGGAG
>PVKU01011447.1:0-20140 GCA_004027475.1 Anoura caudifer | reverse complement strand
GGACTCCCCCTCAAGACGTGACTGGGGGAAGAACCCCAAGTCACAGCTCCTGTGTGGGAGCTTGGAGAAGATTGGCTCCAGAAAAGGGGGACACACCTGCCCAGACTCATGATGGCATCCCAAAAATACCTGGAATATACAGGAATGCTGGCAGGTATAACTGATTGTGGGAGGAGTCGGAAATGGGGGTACAGAAGAGATCTGGCGCCAGGATTTAAACGGAGAAGCAGCAGCCATTGAAGGAGGATCCAGGTGCTTTCCCGAGAGTTAGGACCCTCACAACCCTGTGAAGGAAAATCACCATGTAGCTTGACCAGAGAATTGCCACGTGGTTTTTCAAGAGTGGGGACCCCTTCCCCATAGCTTTGGTAGAAGAAGGACCACACAGCTTTGGGGTGCTCCCTTTGGCTGTGTGGCCTGGGAGCAAGAGAGACTGCCTGGAAGAAGGGTGAAAGAACTCTTACCAGTAGGCCATGAGGAAGTGCCACATGGCTTTGGATTAATTAGAGATCCTGCCTGGACGACGACACAGCTGATGGTGTCAGGAGCCTGGATTCCAGACGTGTGCTTCTCTTCCTTGCAATTACCGTACCCTGACTTAGGGCAGAGGGAGATAGGAAGCACTGTGGGCGTCTGTGTGTATCCCAAAGGACTTTGATATTTTAATGAAGTTAAGTCACTACTTTAACTCTGTATGGCATTAAATAAATATTTCCTTTCCTTTTCACAAATCTCTAGCTTTGAGAGGCATCTTTCCATAAGGCAGCGGACAATAACGGACCTTCTGTTGCTCTGTAACAGTAATGCTAATATAATTTGGAAAGTAAGTATATGTACCATTGTGCATTCAGAACAAATATTTTTGCACATCTACTATGTACCTGGCAGCTGCTCTTAGCATTGGTGCTATAGGAGTGAATAAAAAATACACACAATTCTCTCATGAAGCTAACATTCTAGTAAAAGGAGGCAAAAAAGTAATTGATAAATATTTAATTCATCAGGTGCTGCTATGAGAGCAAGAGCATGGACAATACTGGAAATGGGGATTGATTGTTATTTATTTGGAATAGTCAAGAAATATTTCTAATACTTTGACATTTGAGTAGAGAACTAAAGATGTAAAAGAGAACACACCAAACAAAGAGGAAACCACTTTCAAATGTTCTGAGGTGACAATGATGTTAGCAAATTGGAAGAGCAGCAAGGAGGGGAGTGGAATAGGAATGAACTAGGAAGGAGATAGGTGGGAAAAGGTAGAGAAAGGTAGAGGCAGAGAAAGATGTGTACATGGGACCTGGGCAGCAAAAGCCAACTGCTGGCCTGAGTCAAACATGGGCTGGAGTCTTATTAGACTAAGGTGCCATTGCATAGGACAGCTTTGCACAAATCTTAAAAAGTGAGATTCATCTAACCTAAAGGAAAATAAATATAAGATTCATACTTATACTTGTTAGCAATCTGATTTTTAGGCATTTCTAGTACTTCTGAGAACATTAAAAGCAAGACCAAAGCTTCTACTTATACTTCTATTCAAGTGAATCTTCTATTTCTTGCCATTTTCTCCTACCAGAGCATCTTCTTGTATCCTAATAAATTCATCTGACTAGTACAATGCTTTGGTTTTCTAGTTTTATTCATTTTATTCTGAAAATGTCTCTTAAAAAATGAGAAAATACAATCCAACTAGTCACATAAGGCTGCATGTGAAAGGAAAGCTTCTGAAAAAAAAAAACAATTTAAATATCTGATTAAAAAATTTTTAAATCCATGGTGGCCTCAGTCTGCTACCAGCAGAAACTTGAAGAATGAAAATAGGCAAATTTTCAGATGCCTGTCTGATGAAGGTGTTCAAGCATGGTTCAGAAAAAAAGGTGAGAACTAATCAAGCAAGATGATCTCATCCAAAATATACATTAACTTGTGAGGTGTTAACAACATGGGAATTAACCTATGGAATTATTTTATTAAACAAAAATGAATCAAAATGTGTTACTCCCATTATAATAGAAATATGAAATACATCATACCAGAAGACTATTAAATAATGACTAAAATGAGTTTTATAAGGATAACATGCCTACTAAGTGGTTCAGCCTCTTTCAAGTTCAAGATACTACATCAGGAACTAAACTTTCAAACTGATTTCTTCAGCCTTCGTAGGCATATGTGTGCAACTGATGTTTCTATCCTTCAATTTCCTCAGCTAGTCATTAAGGAAAACTCCAGTGCAGTGTTTCCTAAGGGGTATCTTTTGAAATTGTTCATGTCTGCTGATAGTTAAATATGATTTTCTCTACTGTGTGTCCAAAGAGCTCAAAACAATTATTTGCAGATTCTAAGGTACACACATAAAAAATCAATGCATCCTACTATCCTTTATTGGAAATCTCCTAAAAGGTCATTGGAGTACATAATCCAATATCCTCAATATCATTTCTTGAGGGCTGGGATTCACCATGAAGGTTTCTGTCAAACTTAAATAAAAGAAAAAAAACCCGAATCTGCAAATTTAATTGGAGGTGGAAGTTTAAAAATGCTGCTACCTTCATAGAGTCTTTCTCAATCAGTTACATAAAAGTGATTTCTTCCTCCTTTGAAGTCCTCTGGCAATTATGGCTTCTATTACTCATTTGTTAACTTATTTTATATTGCATTTTGATAGCTCTTCTATTTCTTGCATTTAAGTATTACTTTAATAATTTATTGTTACATTTTTCTGTGCTTAAGACATTTAACTGAGTTCTTAAGCTTTATAAGATTAAAGACTAAAAATTTAATAGCTATGCAATCCCTTTTCCATGCATAGGCACTCAAGTGTCAGTACCTATTTTGAAATATTGTAGACCCTCCTGGTAATATGATGATCAGATTTCTTGATTTTAGGTATATTGTTGAAGAAAAGTTCACAACTAACCACTAAAATGCACAGATACTAATACCAGAGCAACTAAGTCTTCCAAAAAATATTCACTCAGGCCTGAATAAGTCAACATATAAAAATAATCACAACTGTCACACAATTGAAGATACAAAAGTTGTGCATTGAAGAGAATTCTGGGAAGATGGCCGTGTAGGAAGCACCAGGAAGCTGCCGCCATATCTACATAATTGCACTGGCAGAATCTGTCTAATGTAAACATTTTGAAACACTGGAGTTTATTGAAGGCTTGAAATTTCCAGGGTAAGGCTTAGATGTAATATTGTGGTTAATTTTATTCATGTTCAGCTCTTAGCTCTATAGTAGCTATCCATTCCCCAGTCTTCACCCTGGCAGGCAACGGTGGATATACTCCTGAAGTGGCTTGCACGCACTTCATGGGAGCCCTTGGGCTCAGAAAGGACCCTGCTTTCCAAATAATGGGAAACTATGTGCTGATTGCCGATGTTGCTTCTGGTTAGAGGACAGATAGAGGAAGGAAGCTCAATCTTGAATAAATAGAAAATATGAATAGATATATAAGTATTAAGGAAAATGAATTAGTAATCAAAAACCCCCTGACAAAGAAAAGCCCTGGACCTGACAGCTTCACTGGTGAATTCTACCCAACACTTAAAAATTAATATCAATCCTTCTCAAACATTTCAAAAAAAATAGAAGAGGAAGGTAGGCTTCATAACTAATTCTTTGAGGCCAGTACTCTTCCTAACTGATACCAGAGGCAGGCAATGACACTGCAAGGGAAAAAAAGCCCACAGACTAATATTTTTTATGAACACTGATGTAAACATCCTCAACAAAATGCTAATAAACCATATTCAGCAGCATATTAGAAGTATTGTATACCATGAATATATTGGATTTATTTCTGGAATGCAGAGTGATTTAACATGCAAAAAGCAATCAATGTACTACACTGAAATTAACAGAATAAGGAAAAAACTACATGGTCATTTCAATTGATGCAGAAAAAGCATTTGACAAAATTCAACATCCTTTCATGATAAAAAGAATCAACAGACTATAAATAGAAGAAAACTACCTTAACATAATAAAAGCCATATATGAAAAACCTACAGTGAACATCATACTCAATAGTGAAAGTTAAAAAGCTTTCCTCTAAGATCACTAAGATCAAGAACAAGAAAGTGATATTCACTTTCACCAATTCTATACAATACAGTATAGGAAGCTCCAGCCAGAACAATTAGATAAGAGAAATAAAAGGCATCCAATTGGATAGAAAGAAGTAAAATTATCTTTATGTGCAGATGATAAAATTTTAAATGCAGAACACCCTATAGATTCCACAAAAAAACTATTTCAACTAATTCAGCAAACTAGCAGGACAAAAAGCCAACATGCAAAAAGCACTTGCATTTCTATACACTAGCAACAAAATATGAAAAGGAAATTATAAAAGTAATTTTATTCACAATAGCATCACAAAGAATAAAATACTTAGGAATGAACTTAATCATGGCGATGAAAGACTTATACAATGAAAACTATAAAACGTTGCTGAAAAAATGAACAAAAACATAAATAAAAGAAAGCATATCTCATGTTCTTGAATTGGAAGAGTCAATATTATTAAAATATCAATATACCCTAAGTAATCTATAGATTCAATGCAATTTCGATCAATATCCCAGTGAAATATTTTGCAGAAATAGAAACACCCATTCTAAAATTCACATGGAATCTAAAGGAAACTTGAGAAGTCAAAAAAAAAAGTGAAAAATAAGAACAAAGATAAAGGACTCATACGTCCTGATTTCAAACTATATCACAAAGCTACAGTCATCAAAATAGTGTGGTGCTGCAATAAAGATAGACATATAGCCAGTAAACCAGAATAGAGAACCCAGGAATAAATCCATGCATATTTTGTCAAGTGATTTTTGGAAAAGGTGCCAAAACCATTCAATGGGAAAAGACAGTCTTTTCAATAAATGGTACTGGGAAAACTACATATCCACAAGCAAAAAAAATGAAGTGAGGGTGGATGGAGAAATGGGGGGCTATTGTCTAATGGATACAGAGTTTCAATTTTACAATATAAAAAGAATTATGAAAGTGGATGGTAGTGATGGTTATATGATATTATGTATGCATTTCATACCAGTAAACTGTATGGTAGCATAAATTTTAGTTAAAATGATTATGATATTTTTAAAAGTATAACCATTTTAGTTAAAAATGTTTAAGATAGTTAAAAAACCTCAGGTTGAAAAGCAGAATTATGTAAAGGGCAAAATATGCACTTTTATCTCAAACTTGGATTCAATTCTTTGGTTCTCATCTTTATTGCTTCTGTGACTTTGTGTAACTTACAAAAGCTCTCTACAGTTCTATTTTCTCATCTGCATAAAGGAATTGATAATATCTTCTTTGAAAATTATTGTGATTATTGAAAAAATATATTAAAGCACCTGGATAAGACAGAAGCTCAAGAAGCTGTTCATACATATTAAGGCCCTCATTGGACACTAGCTGGTAATGTTTGTCATTAGCCAGATGGACTTAAGACAGAAAAAATCTTGTAACTGAGAGAATTTTCTGTTAATTTTTTTTTATTATTTTTAAGGAAACTTGGAGATTTTAACCCAACTTTAGCAGGTACAAGCTCTGCTGCAAACACTCCATCTAAATTCATCTTACTTGTCCACTGTGTTTTACTCTTACTCAGTATAACGTTTCTACTTATGTTTTGTTACATGATATTGTATATGTTTGTGCAGCTGCAAAATTTTTAAGAAGTTATCTAAATACATGGACAAGGTAAATCAGTTAAGTGTTTAATGCAGATGAATTTCCTAAAAGATTATCCAGTTCAATTGTTATTTCTTCATGGAAATAAGCAAGAGAAGAATTGAAAAGCAATAATGTTAATTGACCATGTTTTTACAATTTTCATTTGATTGTCATGAAAGAGAAAACCCATAGTTCTGGCAGTGGCTTATGAAAGAAAATATTTTCATGTGTTAAATTAATAGGATCTTACAAGAGCTTTGCTGTAGTGCAGGGAGAAATAGCTGCAAAAAAAAAAAGTTATAATTATTTTCACTAGTCCTCTCTGTGCCTCTCATTCTCCAAGAATGTCACAACTTTCTCATTTCACTGAATTTAACAGGAAACCAAAAATTCCTGAAAAAGCTGAGATTTTCATTTTAGCCCTATCACTTTATGAATTATCTTAATGGCTTGGACCATACATTTTGTGCACACAGGAATGAATACCCCTCAAGTCATAGAGGTTGAAATTTTGACCTATGCCACTTACTTCACAGAAGATATCGCACAGCACCTGTCCACAAATAAATGTTTTTAAAATTTCTCCACCCCCAAACACATTAACTTTTAAAATTGTAACAGTCATTTTTTTCAAGACTTTTTTAACAAAATGCTGATCTTAACATATCTGCTTTCAAAAATCTGGAAATATTTACACAACATTTTGAAGGCAAAAATGCCAAATGCTCATAACTATTAAAGATAGTGTAAATGACCAAGTAGACACACAGCAAATGTTATCAGCTACTAAGGTCATCAACTGGAAAAGTTTCACAGTTAACACTTGTATTTGTTCAGGTAAGTTCTATGAACTTACTTGAATCAGATTTTATGGTAAGTCTGATTATCCTTGATTTAAAAAGGAATCACAATGTTACTTGAATGTAGAAAAGACCAGTACTATCCTTGACATGGTGAAAGAAACCCTGGGACTTTACAGTTAAGGCATCACTGCCTATGTATGTATGCTCATCAGGGTTGCCATTTCCCCATTTAGGTGGTGGGTCCACTTTGTGAACATTTATTGAGCCATATAATCATGCTTTGTATGCTTTTGATATATAAATTCTAACAAAAAATATTTTAAATTGTTTTTAATAAATGAAATTGATATAAGGCTCAGCAGCAACTTTATTTCTCCAACTCATTTAGCTTTACAAAGTTGTAATACCTTCTAGGTTTCCACATAATTGAAGAGATGTTTTAAAAAGCTAGAGATATAAACGTTTCATGTACGTATCAACCTGAGAGTTGTACTGAATCTTGTATGTATTGAAATACATATCAAATTCATTGCAGGCAGTAATGACACAGTACATGGTTCACTTAGGTATCTTGTTTCTCTACCTCTATATTTAAACTATTTACTACTTAGTATGAAATCTTCCTAAAGAGAAGGAAAATTGGGATCAAAGTAATCTAATGTTTTGCTACCAAAATGGATGCACCAAAATGTCTCAATATAAGGGTGGTAAAATCATATTTCCCAAAGGGAAATTTGGTGGTTATCAATGGAATTTGATTAGTTCTAATGCTCACTCATTTGGATGACACTTGAGAAATATTCATAAGTAAAATAATGACATGTGTATAGAAACTATTAATAATGGTTTCATATTTGGACATCCAGTCAGTTATTCTGGATTTTCTCTCTTTTCTACCCTGAAGGTTATACCAAAAATCTCTCCCTGCTCTCCCCTCCACCTTGCTTTGTTCTTCTCTTTTTGCTTTTGAAGGGTTATAGCAGAGGCAATCAATTCTTATCATGATATTCACTGACTCATTTTTAGTCTTATTTCCCAGATTCCACCTCCTCAGGTATTTGTTATATGGTCCCACATGTCTCTTGATCATTATGGAGTAAGAAGCCAAGTAGGTATCAATCTGAATGACAGTATGAATATTTTTCTCACCAAGGAATTCAGTCTATGTGGAATTTCATCTATGTACAGGAAGTATTGGTAAAAATACAATCTGCTGAAATGTTTGTGAGGGTGCATGTGTGTATGAGAGAGAGAAAGAGACAGAAACAGAGAGACAGGGAGACAGAGAGACAGAAAGCATCAGAAACCTGCTTCTTGAACACTGAGCATTCCACATATTCATTACAACCTTCCAAATTTCCATTCAGAAGCTATTGACTTTACAGACCATTTTCACTGATAACCAACAAAAATAAATTGCATACTTATAAAGCCTTTTATGGCTATAAATTTCACATGTATTACCTCATTTGATAATCACAACCACCGTTCCATAACATAGGAAGACTCTCACTACCTATCAATTCCATAGTAAGAAAACTTTTCAGTAAGTGCTTACAAAAAAGAGTTAACCATGGGAACCATCTCCTGTAGTATTGTAGTACAAAGTCAAAAGCAATGAAAATGCCAAAACTTTAACTGAAAATATATAAATTTGCTGAGGAGTCTATATAAATAATTCTACTTTATATTTTACCTGGAATGTTAAACCTAGCAAGTAAAATAGATAAAAAGGCTCAAATCAAATTGTTACTTGGGGTTTTCAGAATATCTTCCACACTTAGGAAAGTTTTTCTCTTCTTTAAGATGTACAATTAATAACCTATATTAATGGAGAGATAATAAGGGTGATTGAATATCTAGACTGACTTCATTCAGATCCTATTCACAGATTATCTCTCTATTTTTTTTATTATTCTTCAAAACAGCAGAAACAAATTCAACTCAATTTTAAACAAGCAGTTTTTAATACATGAAAATCCTATTTTAAAACATGATCCAACTTTTTCCAATCTTATATAATACTATTTATTATAGAAGTACCATATACTGTATGAAATTCGAACCATGATAAATTACTTACTAGACAGGCAGATTTCAAATATTAATGAACTTAATTAAAGGTCATAAATTTGTTAACACAAAGTATCTTGCACATATGTGATTAATAATAAAAGAGTATATTTAGGGCTTAATGTTTTTACTAGCTTCCCAGTATTACATTGTGATATGCATATTACAAACATGATAGATATTCTTGATCTGTGGTATAAGAGTACTCATTAGGTTCTTATTAAACTCCTGTACCTTAGGATAACCTTGAGAAGTGCATTAGACACTAATGAATATATACTTTCATGGTTTAATTCTTATTAATGGTAATGGAATTTATATACATACAGTAACCAAAGATCTATAAATAAACTGTAAAAATTAATAGAATTTGCAATTTCATATCTCAATACCAAAATAAAAGGTATTTTTTTGATTTGTTAAAATAGAACTGCACAAATGCCACCTATGGGATAAAAAAATAGCTGCAAGAAAAAATCTTCAGACATTTAAAAATACTTAAATGTTTGACAATAGTCAAGATAAAAAATCAATAAACACCTGGATTTTTTACAAGAATAATATTTTTAAAACAACCATTTTGGATTCTATAAGATGTTACAATTAAGTTTCTTAATGTATTGTTAGCAATACAATTGATGAATTGATAAACTGCTAACCTCTCCTCTGCCCTTTCTGTTTTTATTTATTGCTGTTTTTCTTATTTAAAATATTCCTATGTTCATGTCTTGCTAAGGGGAAAGACATTATGTAGATCAAATTAAATTATGAGTTGGAGGAATCAAAAGCCTGCCTATCTGCTTCCTCTTGATTTTAAACACAAGTTAGTTAAATTATTTTAATAAAATGACTGTCCAAACTATTTTTGTAGTTAATCTGCAATTGAAATTTCCTAAATCTTCAGATGATGAATATCTTTGTCTTTCAGACTTTTTTCCTTGCTACAAACTATCCTAATGTACTTAAATTCCATTTCTTCTTAAATCATCAGAAAAACAAGGTTGCCACCATGGAACAGTAGAATCTTAGATCTGTAAGAGACTGAAAAGATTGCGTACCTACCAAGTAATAATTATTATTCTTGCACACCACCAGCACTGAAAAACTCAGTAAAATAAAAGCAGTCTATTTCCAATTGTTAAAACATTCTTTCTCATAATTAGCTAAAATCTACTCTGTGGGTAATTTCTACCAGAAAATCCTAGCTCTGAAAGCTTAATGGAATAATTTTAATTAATCTTCCACAAAACAGCCCTTAAATACATGAAGTCTCAGTCTGTGTTATGTCCCTTTTCCCCGTAGAACATCTGCAGCACCTTCAACCACTGCTTATACAAGAAAGGGTTCATTACCCACTAACCTCTCTTCATAGATGTCAGAGAGATGCTCTCCTGTTTCAATAAGGGACCAAGAATTAATCACAATTCACCTGGTGTGGGTTTAGTGGCGCTGAGTGCAGGGAGCTTATTATCTTCTGTGAAATGGATACCATTCTTCTATTAATGCAGCATAGCATTGCACTAGATCTCTTGTCAGCCTCATCACCTTGGATAACCCTCCATATCCATGTGATGCGGCCACCGGCCAGCAGTGTCCGAGTCATTATGGATGAAATAAAACATACACACAGACTACCAAGTCTGGTGGAGGATTAAGGATGGCAGCACGGCTTTTCTCTCAAGAGGAGCAAAAAGCCGAGGCCTCCGCCATGACAGACCTTTATTCTATATCTCTCCTCACATTACAAAATGATTCTCCTTCACTATCCCCAGGTTACCACAAAGGAGACAATGCCCCTCATTACATCACAGAAGAAGGATATTAGCGAATGAAAAGGCAAAAGTGGTTGAGCCAGTTACACTGATCCCTGCAAGGTACTTGCAGGGTGAGGGAGTTTTAGCAAAGAGCAAGCTTCAAAACAGCCTAGGTATATTGCAAATCTGATTACCCACAAGAGAACCTATCTGTGGGCATGGGTCCTGTGCATCTCCGAGTGGGAGCTGGGCCCACACCACACAGAATGGTCTGCCACATCCATGGATATATTACTAGGAGGGAATTGAGAGGAACTTTTAACAGATACCTAATCTGCTCCCCTTATCCCTTGATCAAATAGTAGTGCTTTTATAGCAGGCTATCCAGAATCCTATATGAATGGGTTATTAAAAACACTGTAGGGTTTGAGCTACTAAAGGGTGAGGGATTGTTCAAATATCCCTTCATTCATTTCTGTCCTCACAAAATCAGTATTTATTATTGAGCCACAATCATACATCTGATTAGGATAGAGAGATAATAAACAGACCCTGAATTTCAATTCCTAGTTTTCTCAGGTAAGCAAATCAACAATAATGTTCTGTGCAGAGTAGTATGATGAAAATTTATGTAATAGTGATGTGAAAGCACAGAGGAGGGACAGCCAACTCAGCCTAAATCAGATGAGTGTCACAGAGGCAACACTGAGAATCCCATCCTGAGTTTAATCTGAAAGGAAAAGTGAGCATTCTTGTGGTTCCCTCTCTTCAGTGCCTTAGTGCTGAAAGATCAATGAAAAACAATGCAAAAAACACAAATCAAAAAGGTGGATGAGTTAATTAATTAAAGGAGTTATTGATTAATCAATTATTTAAAAATAGAGTTATAGAATTATAGAGAAATAGAATTATGTTCAGGCGTGTGATAGTCATACAGATGAGAGTTTAGCCTATTCATAATAAGGTAAGTAGATTGGTGAGGAAGGAGGTTGTGCCTGTGGAGGAACAATGAGAAAACGGATAGAGAAGTAGGTAATGGAGAAAGAAATGAGAGGAAAGTGATGAAATATGGAAGAATCAGCTAGTACTGCTCTTGCAAAAGTCCAGACAAGACAGAGAAAAGGGAAAAAATTGGGGACAGATTCGAGAGATACTGAGGACCAAATAGATGTCAGAGTTAAGGGATAGAGATCATAATTCCTTTCTTGCTTGGGTAACTGTGAAGAAGAAGATTGCATTCACCAACCTTCAGATCACAGGTAAGACAGGTTTTGAAAGTGGGGAGGATGACAAATTCAGTTTCACTTGGGCTAAGGTGATGATGAAGTACTCACAAGAAATGTCTGTAAGGTGCTGACCACCCAGACTCAGTCCCCAGTTAGGGAGAGAGGTCTAAACACAGATATCTGGGTCACAGGAGGGCAAAAGGGATGGTGGCAGCCCTTGGTGTGGATCAGATCGGCCATGAAAAGTGCATAGTGTGCAGAGAAAAATGCAAAACAAGTCCTCTGGAACACATGTATCTAAAGGATCTTCTGAGAAAGAGAAGTCTGCAAACTGGACTTTAGAAAGTAGTAAGAGAGGTTTACTCTGTTGGAATGACTAAATATATTTGAATGTTAAATAACAAGGGTCAGCTGAGCAACCCTTGGAAAAAAGGGAGGACAGAATTAATGGATCGAGGCTTCTTGCATTTATTGATATTTCTAAAAAGTTCTACCACCTCACAGATTTTAATCACAAAATAAGAATTTTATTTCCAAAGAATATGTTTTTCTAAGGAATTAGTGAGAAAGGTATTATTTATTAATCACTTTTCCTTTGGTATCTTTCTCATATTCAGGGTCACCACTCAGCTACTTTTTGATGCTAAAGATTACTGTCTAGAACCACCTGTAAAAGCCAAGGTAGCAAAGGATGCTGGGTCCAAATAGGGGGTGTTAAGATGGAATTTGAATTTTATTCTCTGTGAAGTAGGAAGTTCAGCACTGTTAATATTCAGCAGCTCTGGACTGCAGTGTCCAGACTTTACCAGCAGATGCTGATGTCTATCTAACAAAACACCTTTGCTCAAGACCTCAGTTCTCCAAAACCCCACAGACTTGGCTCATTCTGGATAGCTGGATGACCCACCACTTTAACCAATCAACCTGCTCCCCACACCTCTCTGCATTTTGAAATGGATTTTGCCCTAGCACATGTCTATAAATGTCTTTATCTTTAGATTTGTTTCTTTGTATGTTACAGTGATAAAACAGAAGACCTCATCTTCCCACCACTAAATTTGCCAGTCTTGTCATAACTGTATCTATTCTCTGCCTTCCTTCTTTACACCCTGGATCAACTGCCTGAGATTGTATCAAAATCTATTCCTCTTTTGGTGCTCTGAATCTCATCTTCACTTACTGACCTTCATAAAGACTTTCCTGGCTAACATCAGAAAATATCTCATCTCTCTTTCCTTCCATATACTTACATTTTCCCTCATTACTAGAACTTTCCCTTTAAAGCACAAATATATTATATATTTCCCAACTTATAATTAACACACAAATACCTTGGCCAGCCAAGGTCTATGTTCCCCTTCATGGCATAACCTCAAGTGAGTGCTGTTCCTGGTACCTCTACTTCTTACTTTCTATTTTCAGCACTACTGATGTTGCAATACAATCTCCACTATTGCGATTAGAATTTACTGATGTTGCAATTAGATTTCATATATTACAATAAATTCTACTGAATTTCCATTCTTGCTATAAACTGACCAAATCAAGAACGCCATATTGGAAAATCCAGTGGTCCCTTTTCAACTGTGATAATATTCAACCTTCTGCAAACATGATCTAGTTAGCCGACCCTCCCTTCTTGGAGCGTTTTTCTTCTATTGGTTTCTATGACAACACTCTGTAGTTCCCCCCTCATCTCACTAGCTGCCTCTTCTCATCATCCTTTGTTTATTTCTCCTCCTCTCATAATCTTCACTTTCATGTGTATTATGAATCTTACACTCAACATCTAAAACAAATTTGTGATTTACACAAATCCTCTTTTGATATTCCCCATTTCAGTAGATGGCATCACCAGCCATTCACACAATTGCTGAAGCCAAAAACCTGTGATACTTTCTTGCTGCCTCCTACCCTTCCCTCCACTTCCCACATGCAGTCAACCAGCAAATCCTGTCAGCTTCTGAAATACACATCAACATCACCCACTTCTCCCCACCTCTACTTCATCCTACCTTGCCCCAAGACCATCATATCCTCCCTGGACTTTCCTAACCACCTGGCAAGCCCTCTGTTTGTACTTTCACTTCCTCAATCCAGAGTGATCATTAAAATTTCTCAACTTCTGTCTAGCGCCTGAATAAAACTGTCCAGTGGCTTCCCACTTCACATAGAATAAAATCCAAACTCTACATCAAGCCCAGCTACTTCAGCTTTTCCAAAATTATCTCTCCTCACCCTGCATCGCTTTATCCACATGACCCTTTTGTTCCTTGAAATCAGGAAGCTCATTTTGACCTCAGAGCCTTTGCTTTTATAGTCCCTCTGCCTGGAACACCCCACCCACTATGCTGCTATTCAGTTAAGTCTCTGCTGAAAGTCTCCACTATTAAAAGCATTCCCTAATCTAGGCTTCTCTCTCCCAGCTATACCATACTTACCTGTTTCCTTCATTTTACTTTTCACTATCTGAAATTAAATTAATTAATTAATTAATTTATTTATTTATTTTTACATTGCTATCTTTGTCCACTAGAACATAAATTCAATGAATCCAGGTCTCCTATCTGTTTGAGTCACTTCTGGATCTTCCTAGTGCCTAGCATATATGAAGTGCTTAATAAGTAATAAATCAGTGATAAACCAGGGATAAATGCTGCCTGGATTTGATTCTGAGATCCCCAATATATCAAAATAACATTTATGGAGATAATAGTTTTATTCCTTAAATGTTAAAACCTGTGACCTGGCTGGAGGCATTTGAAAGCCTCTGATTTAGAAGTGTAAAAATGGATATGAAGCCCAAAGGAATTTATTTTGACATAGAATCCATACAAGGTTGTGTAAAAACATTTACATGAGACCTGTCCCAATGACATTAAATATTTTTTTAGAATTTTAAGCTCTCCTGACTTTTATTTTATAGGGAGGGGTGCATCACAGATGTTAAAAATAGCCAAATTTCATTTTTAAACTAAGAAAACAAACTTTGTGGAAACCACCCAAAGTAAAATATTCCTTAGTGAGACAGAGACCCTGAAAAGCTTTAACACTAGCACCTAGGTGGTTTTAGTTGCTGCCTCCTGTTGTGAACCCATTATATCTCCAGGCCCACAAACGGAAACAACGAAAGAGCATGAGATATAGCCTCTAGTGGAAGTTGTCTTAACAGTGAAGCCATGATCTTTGGCCAAGTATCCAGCAACTAAAGGTTCCCAAGCTCAGGAGCTGCTCAGGTTTCTTTTTGAGTCTCTTCCCGCCTGCATTCCCACATTGATTAGAGCTCTTAGAATACAAGGGCTCTACATTTGTCTCAGGGGAGCAAGTTGCAGAGAGCCAGGTGGGGTGCTGACAAGGCTTATGGGGATGCTGTGAGTTTTATAGAGGAAAGGAACTGGTGAGAATCACTAAGGCCCTGAATAAGAAAGAAAAGGGAGTGTGGGGATTCAGTTTGGGCCTAACAAGCAAAAGAAACTAGATTTTCAGTAAAAAACACTGATTTACCCAAATTGCTCCATTCAGTTTTATTGGCTGAGTGGAGCCAGAACATAACAGTACCTTCAACATTCTGCTGCCTGCTCCTTGGCCTTGAACTTCAAGGAGTCACAGCTTTCTAATCTGTAAATACACACTCATGGTCACTATTTATTCACAGGGTTGCTGGAAAAGTTAAATAATATTAATAAGCCCATGGTAAGAACTTAATATATCATCACACAAAAGAGCTAAAACTGTAGCTTTTGTGTCTGCTTTCTTTATTTCTTCTGCCTCCATCTTTGTTGTTGGGCCATTCATTATCTCTCAGCAGATCTTTGGGCAACTATTTTGTTCCATCAGACTTAATACTGCTTATCTATATGAGGCCCGGACTTCTTAAAATTGAACATAAATGTATAAAAAAAGAAAAATAAATGTATGGTTTATCATTTACTCCCTTTCATCTCTGTCATGCAATAAGTTCCATGAAGGCAGGCAAAGTCTGTACTGTTCACCCTATACCCTCACAGCCTAGCTTTGTATTTAAGCTGACTTCTAGTTGACTCCTGACTCAGTAAATATTTATTGAGTATTGTTGAGTGAATGGCTAGAAATCTGGACATCATAGCTATCACACCTACTGATAAATACAGACTGAGTGAAAGTCGGGACTCCCTTATGAGGAACATGTATGAGCTGTAATGTATAAACTTTTAAATGACTTCTCCAGAGGCTTGTTTTCTTACATCTGAGCAGTTCTTCAGAAGGAACTTTGGACACAGGGACAGAGGGATGCCATTTACCAATCTTTGTGATCTCATGACAGCTGACTACTCTGGGCTTTAATTACTTTAGCTATAAAATGAAAATGATAGTGAACCCACTGGAATGTTATGAAGACTTGGTGTTATATTAAAACAATTTTCAATTTTATTTTTAAGTAAGAGTAACAATTTTTAAACCAGTATGACTGGAAATCCCAAGATACAATGGATCCAGTGGAACTTCAGGGGTAGGTGACTGTCTACTTGGTGCTTAAAGCATCCACAGGACACCTCATGAAAACCTAGAGTTCTGAGGACTACAGTGTCAGGTCCACAACAATTACACTAACAGAAAGTATGATAAACTTGCAGTAGACAGCAATTCTCTCTTTCCTTACTTTTTTTTCATCCCATTGAACTGAGGCTGATTGATAAATAAGTTACAGATCAAATGGCAAGGGAGGGGAGGGGTGCATGACTTCCCTCCACAATGAGATTTAAGTTCTCATTTTAGAGCTATATAAAATAAATTAGTACCTGTATTGGCAGTTCTCTAAGTTTTAAATTGTTGATATTGCAGTAAAGCAGAGATTCAAATAACTGAACACAAGCATCAAACATGAAAGACCACTTCCCCAGTACTGTTTCAAGTCATCTTAACAAAAGTTCTACAGATAAAGCTGAGCCCCTCCTAGGGACAGAGCAAGAATTATTGTTTGATAACATCATGAGAACATGATTGGTACAGGGCCATTTACAGTAAAAGCAAGCAGCAAAAAAATACTTTAACAGCTACAAGTTGAATATCAAACACACAAGTGATAGTCAACTTGTTGTTTTTAATTTCTCCTCCATTGTAGGAGAAAGGGAAAGAGAGTTGGTTCATAGTGGTTTCCAGCAGTGAACTGGTATGAGGATCAGAGCATTTTTCTTCTTTCTCCCCAGACACAGATCATTCAGCCCAACCAGAGGCTCATGGGTCCAGCAGTGTCTGCCTGTCACTATCAGCAGGGAATATCATTTAGCCCCTTGGCCTCTCTTCTGTCTTTGTAGGGTCTCATTCACTGATACCTCAGTCTCTACATAAAACAGTTCAGTTACACAAGCACCCAGAGCACCATATATTAACATTTGTATTTCTTCATCTTTCAGTTTAGCTGATGGCCCTGGGTTCACACTTAATGGTGCATTTTACTCTGCCAGCGTGCATGTTGCTTCATCTAATTTTTATACAAAAAGTCAGCCAATGGACTCAGCTTGGTAGGTGACCTGTACAGCCCAGCAAGAGTGTCAGGATGCCTTTTCTTTCCTTCTCAACCCATCTGAAGTACTCCTGGTAAATCTCATGTAGAAGTTCCCTTCTTTCTATGGACACCTCAGCACTTGTAGACATTTCCTGGGAATGCAGCAAATTACACAGCTAGAATTCCCTCTTGTGAGAATAAAACATCCAGCCTGAACAAGAGCTCAAAAAATAACTTGGACTATGGTTGTTGTCTCTTATCCAAGCCTGCCCTAACCCTCTAAGAAGATATCTAACACTTACAAGCAACACATTTACATAATCTTTTGACTTTCCAAGTTTGAGGGAAAAAAAAATATCAGGAAGCCAGGCTTAGGTAAAGCTTAACAATGCTGATCACCCATGAGTTTAATTTTAAGGAGGGAAAAAAACAGTAAGTGGTCATAAATTATTTCCTAAGGTTGCTTTGGACAAGTCACAATAGAATATCATTACTTTAGTCCCTGCCAGCTGAGTATGAACCAGAACAAACCAACCTTTCTGTTACTAAGGCAGGTCTTCAAGGAACTTGATTGCTGTTTACTATTCCCCTGACTGCTTTGATCAGGAAAGCTAAGGAGCTGGCAGGGCTAGCCTCATTCCCAGCAGGCTCCTTAACCTGTCTGCTACAGACAGAAATACCTCCTTTGGGTTAACATGCTATACAGGAGACAAAGTGAAAATGGTCTAGTGACAACCAAGGAGGATTCTAAGGCCCCAATCAGCCTCACAGTATGAGGAGCCTACATCTCACCAGAAATACTGAAAGGCAATGCCCAGTGCACCTTCTTTCACTGTGTTCCTTGTGCCCAAGTAACAAAGGATTAGCATAGCCTGAGCTTCTTTTTATGCTTACCAAGAATGAAGAACAGTGTAGGAGGTGTCAGGAAAAAAAGGGAAAGGAATTGGAGGGAGGAGTCAGGAAGAAATATGCTGGGTGATAAAGGCAACAGAAGCAAAATGCTCCCAGGTCTCTGAAGAAAGAAGCTGCTAAGGAGATGGCACTCCTTGAAGTTCAAGGCCAAAGAGCAATTCTCTTCCATGTACAATGCCACTAGCTTGATACACATGATCATAGGAGTGGCCTCAGGCAGCCTGGGGTCCTTATTTCTCCTCTCTGTCAGAGAGTAGGACAGGTGGTCCAAGAAGGAGCAACCAGGGTCTCTCCCAGAGGGTAGAATTCAAAAACAAAAGGGAAAATTTTCATATATTTTTGGAGGCCAGGATCTATGGTATGTGGATATAATAATAGCCAATAGCCACTATGCTCAGGACCTCAAGTACAAGGACCTGTTGGGTCAGGGCTGGGAGTATTTTCCACCCACCAACCATGAAAGCAGAGAGAATCACATTGCAAATAAGTTAGACATGAGGGAAATAGGTGCACAGGTTTCAGGTCCCAGAACAGGCGTCTTCATGAGCTAGCTTGCAGGAGAATATTCCCATTCTCCCAGATTGTTGACTATTCCTTCTACTTCACAATCAAGCAGAAATCTGCCCTAACATTAACCTAAGCAAAAAGTTCTTCTTTCATTCATTCAATAATATTGGTTGAACCAAGCCATTTCAGACACTAGACAAAACTAAACAACAACAAAATCTGACTTTTATAGAATTTAGAATTGATTAAAAATAAACAAAAGAATATAGAAAGTAAATAATAGAACAGGCAACAGTTATGGAAAAAATAGTGTAGGATAAGGATCAGTATTGCAATTTTAAACATTTAAATTTTAAGTTTCTGAGTTGACTTTTCTCAAATGAGAGATGTTAAGGAAGTGAGGAGGGAGCCATGTGGATATGTAGGGTGCAGGCATTCCAGGCAGATGAAAGAACTAGTGCAGAAGCCCTGAGGTGGAGACAGCAAGGAGGCCAGTATGGCCAGGCAGATTAAAGGTGGGGTGAGTGATGAAGTTGAGGTCAGAAAGAAAGGGGCACTGATTGTGTAGGGCTTTGTAGGCCATTGTAAGGACATTATCTTTTGCTCTGAAAGACATCAAGAACCATCGGAGGTCTTCCCTAGGTGAATGACATTGTCTGACTTACATTTCAACAGGGTAGTTCTGGTTGCTCTGCGAAGAACACTAAATGATATCAACAGAAGCAAGGAAATGCATGAGAAGTAAACCAGAGGAGATGATAATTGCTTGGATCAGGTAGTAGCAGGGAACGTAGTGAGAGTTGTTCAGCATTTAGATATATATTTGAAGGCAGAGAAAAATATTATTTCCTGATGTTAATTTCAGTTACTATTTTTACATTATTCAACATTACATTATTATTGATATTCTATTGACCCATTTATTCACTTAATCATATTGAACATTGACTTTGTGTTCAGCCCTATGTTGTGCTTTTTAAGCAATAAAAGATAATTTAAAACAAGGATTCCAGACCCTATGAAATTTATAATCTAGTTGGGAGGGAAGGAAGACAGATATCTAAATGATTATAATACTGTCGGGGGGTAGTATTATTGTAATAAAGAAATCAAGATCAGCCTTGCAAGATTTCCTGCTTTAGGAGGTAAAAGACTTGCCTAATGGCTGTGGGAGACTTCTGAAAGAACCACCTCAAAATGCAAGTGTCTATGATATATTCCTCCAGTATTTAAAACATGTTTAATATAAAAAGGTATCATTTAAAGAAGAAGCCTATAGGTTTCTGTTTTATTTTGCAAAACCATATTTGAGAAGATTATGGTTTTGTCCTAGAGGCTATTATGAAAGCCCAGAGCCCCCTTCAGGAATGTAGGACCTTTCCTACAGTTTCTGGGACAGATAGCCTCAAGTGTCAGCCCTCTTCAGGAATTGCTTTGACTGAAGAAAGTAGTTTTGCTAAAAATATGTCTGCTTCCCAGGGTAAACTAGGTCCCTTTTTCCAACTCAGGACAGCTGTGAAGGGTTTTCTCAGCCTCAGAGTTCCCTGTAGAGTTGCCAGAATTTCCTGTAGAGTTCACTGAAACTACATCACAACCCTACTTTTCTCCCCAGGAACACAGCCATATATGACCTTTCTGCACACCATCCTCCATCTCAGAGCCCACTTCTTTTTTTTACAGGT
>PVKU01011446.1:26459-43461 GCA_004027475.1 Anoura caudifer | reverse complement strand
GTATTTAGTGAGGGCTAGGGTTAATGTTACTGTTAGTCCTAGGGCTAGGGCTGGGTTTAGGGTTATATCTAGGGCTAGGATTATGGTTAGGGGTATGGTTAGCTCTAGGGCTAGAATTATGGTTAGGGTTATGGTTAGCTCTAGGGCTAGAATTATGGTTAGGGTTAGGGCAAGAACAAGGGTTAGGGTTAGGGTTAGGTATAAGGCTTGTGTTTGGGTTAGGGTTAACTTCAGGGCTGGGGTTAGGTTTAAGGTTATGAATAGTGTTAGAACACTGACTGGTGTGGCTCAGCAGGCTGGGCATTTTCCCGCAGACAAAACATTGCTGGTTCAATTCTCCATCAGGGCACATTCCTTGGTTGTAACCTAGGAGGGGGCAGGTGAGAGGCAACCAATGGATGAATAGCATTAGAATTTGGACTAGGGCTGGGGTTAGGGCTAGGAGTAGGGCTAGCATTAGAGTTATGGTTAGTGCTAGGGCTAGGGCTAGCGTTAGGGTGATGATTAGGGTTAGTGTTACTGCTCGGGCTCGGGCTCGGGCTAGGTCTAGGTCTGAGATTAGGGCTAGAACTAGGGCTAGGGTTAGGGTTAGGGTTAGGGCTAGAGTTAGGGTTAGGCTTAGGGCAAGGCCAAGGGTTAGGATTTGTGTTAGGGTTAGGTTACAGCTAGGGCTAGGATTAGGGTTAGGGTTAGAGTTCGTGTTATGGCTAGGCCTAGTGATATGTCTAGGGTTAGGGCTAGGGTTATAGCTAGACTAGGGTGAGGGCTAGAGTTAGGGCTAGGTTTCAGGTTAGGGATAGAGTTAGGACTATGGCTAGGCTTAGATCTAGGGTTAGGGTTAGGGTTAGGGTTAGTGTCAGCACTAGGTCCAGGGTCAGATTTAGGTAAAGTTTATGTTTACAGCTTGGGATATGATTAGGGTTATGTTTAGGGTTAGGGTTAGTGTTACAGTTAGGGCTACGTCTGGATTTAAGGCTAGTGCTAGGGCTAGCATTAGGGTTAGTATTAGGGTTAGTGTTAGGGTTACATTTAGGGCTAGGGTTACACTTAGTGTTAGGTTTAGGTTTATGTTTAGTGTTAGGGCTAGGGCTAGGGTTAGGGTTACCTCTAGAGCTCAGTGTGTTGCAGGGCTAGGGCTAGTATAAGGTTTAGAGTTAGGATTAGTGCTATAGCTAGGGATAGAGTGAGGTTTAGGGTAGGGCTAGGGCTAGGGCTAGTGTTAGGGTTCATCTTAGTTTTAGCATTAGGAATAGGTTTAAGGCTAGGTCTAGGACTAGGGCAAGGGCAAGGGGTAGGTTTACGTTTAGGGTTAGGTTTAGGGTTAGGGTTAGGTTTAGATTAGGATTAGAAGTACTGGTAGTGGTAGGGTTAGTCTGAACATTAGAGTTAGGGTTAGCTCTAGGGCTAGGGTTAGATTTAGGGTTAGGTTTAGGGCATGGCCCAGGGTTGTTGTCAGGTATATGGCTGTTGTAGTGTTAGGGTTAGGGTTAGCATTAGGGATTGGGCTAGGGTTAGGGTTAGGGCTAGGGTTAGGGTTAGACTTAGGGTTACACTTAGGATTCATTTTCAGACTTGGGCTATGAATAGAGCAAGGGCTAAGGTTAGGGTTAGAGGTAGGTTTAGGGCTAGTGTCAGGGCTAGATTTAGGGTTAGAGTTATGGTTAGGTTTAGATCCATGGTTAGGTTTCAGTTTATGTTTAGTGTTAGAGTTAGGGTAGATTTAGGATTAGGGTTAGTGTAAGTACTAGGTCTAGGGTTAGGTTTAGGGTTAGTGTTAGTTTAGGGACAGGGCTAGGTCTACAGCTAGGGCTAGGTTTAGGTTTAGGTTTGGGGTTAGTTTTAGGAATAGGGCTAGGGTTAGCATTAAGGGTATGGCTAGGGCTAGAGTTAGTGTTAGGGCTAGGGCTATGGCTAGTGCTAGGGCTAGGGTTATGGTAGGGTTAGGGCTAGCACTATATATAGGGTTAGGTTTAGGGTTAGGATTAGATCCATGGTTAGGTTTTGGGTTGGATTAGTGTTACGGTTAGGATTAGTGGTAGGGTTAGCATTAGGTTTAGATTTAGGGTTAATATTAGGGATGAGGCTTGGGCTAGCTAGGGTTAGTGTTCGGCCTAGGGTTAGGGTTAGGGTTAGGGTTAGGCTTATATTTAGGACTAGGGCTAAGGCTGGGGTTAGCTTCAAGGCTATGGCTAGTTCTAGGATTAGGATTAGGAATAGTTTGCAGCTAGGATGAGGGTTGGGGTGAGGATAGGGCTTTTGTTAAGGATAGGCCTAGGGCTAGGGCTAGGTCTGGAACTGCGTTTAGGTCCATCTAGGTCTAGTGTTAAGGTTAGGGTTTGTGTTACAGTTAGGGCTAAGTCTAGGGTTAGGATTACGGCAAGGCCCAGGTTGAAAGTTAGGGATAAGGCTGTTTAGTGTTAGGGTTAGGGTCAGTGTTAGGTCTAGGGCTAGGATTAGGGCTAGGGTTAGAGCTAGGACTAGGGTTTGAGTAGGGCTAGGTCTAGTGCTAGGGCTACATTTAGGATAGGTTTTGGGCTTGGGTAAGGGTTGAGTTTAGAGTTAGTTTTAGGGCTAGGGCTAGTACTAGGGTTAGGGTTAAGATTAGGAATAGATCCAGGGTTATGTTTCAGGTTAGGGTTAGGGTTAGGGTTAGGACTAAGGTTAAGGTTAGGTTTTGATTTAGAATTAATAATAGGATTAGCATTAGGGTTCAGGCTAGGAGTAGGGTTAGTGTAGAGTTAGGCTTAACATTAGGTTTAGCGTTAAGGCTAAGGATAGGGCTAGAGTTAGGGTTATTTTTATGGTTAGTGTGAGGGCTAGGGCTAGAGTTAGGATTAGGTTTAGTGTTATGGCCAGGTGTAGGTTTAGGGTCAGGTTTAGTGTTAAGTTTAGGTTTAAAATTAGGATTAGGATAGGGTTACGGCTTAGGTTAGGGTTAGAGTTAGGGTGAGGGCCAGGGTTAGGTTTTTGTTTAGGTTTAGTATTAGTGATAGTTTTAGGGTTAGGTTTAGTTTTAGGTTTAGGGTTAGGGTTATGATTAGGATTGGGGTTAGGGTTAGTGTTATGGCTAGTTCTAGGGATAGGGCTTTGGCTAGGCCTAAGGTTAGGGCTGTGGGTAGGGTTAGAGTTAGAGTTAGGGTTAGGGTTAGGTTTAGGTTTAGAGCTATGGCTAGGGTTAGTGTTAGGGTTAATGTTAGTATCAGGGATAGGGATTCGCTTAGGTTTAGGGATTGGGTTAGGTTTAAGGATGGTGTTAGACCTAGGGCTAGGGTTACTGTTAGGTTTACAGTTAGGGTAAGGGCTAGAGCTAGGGTTATGTTTAGGATTAGAGTTAAGGTTAGCTTTAGGGCTGGGGTTAGGGTTATGGTTAGGAATAACATCAGAATTTGGACTAGGGCTAGGACTAGGGGTAGGTTTAGGGCTAGGATTAAGGCTAGCATTAGAGTTAGAGTTAGTGTTAGGGCTAGGGTTAGGGTTAGTGTTACCGCTAGGCCTAGGTCTAGGTTAGGGTAGGTCTATGTCTGGGGCTGGGATTAGGGCTAGAACTAGGGCTAAGGTTACGGTTAGGGTTATTACTAGGGCTAGGGCTAAGGCTGGAGTTAGGGTTAGGGCAAGGCCAAGGGTTATGGTTAGTGATAGGGCTTGCCTTAGGTTTAGGGTTTGGACTGGGTTTAGGGTTAGGCATAAGGCTAGGGATCCGTTTAGGGCTAGCGCTGGTTTTAGGGTTAGGGTTAAGGTTAGGGTTTGGGTTTGGGTTATTGTTAGGGCTAGGCTTAGTGATATGGTTAGGGATAGAGATAGGGCTATGACTAGAGCTAGTGCTTATGTTAGGGTTCGGGTTATGGCTAGGGCTAAGGTTAGTGGTAGGGTTAGTTTTAGAGCTAGGGTTAGATTTAGGGTAGGATTAGGGTTAGGATTAAGACTAAAGCTATGGTTAAGGTTAAGTTTAAGAATAGGGCTAAGGTTAGGTTTAGGGTTAGGATTTGGGTTAGTGTTAGCTCTAGAGCTAGGGTCTCGGTGTTGGTTAGGGTTAATGTCACTGCTAGGCGTATGGTTAGGGCTAAGGCAAGGTCTAAGGCTGTGTTTTGCTCTAGCACTAAGGTTAGGGTTAGGGTTAGGTTTAGAGTTATGGTTAGGGCTAGTGCTAGATTTAGAATTAGAGTTAGGGTTAGGGCAACGCCAAAGGTTATGGTTCGATAGGGCTTGCGTTAGGGTTAGGGTTACGACTAGGATTAGGGTTAGGGTTAGGGCTGGGGTTAGGGTTAGGCATAGGATTAAGGTTCAGTTTAGGGCTAGGGCTAGGTTTAGGGTTAAGGTTAAGGTTAGTGTTACAGCTAGGCCTAGTGATATGGCTAGGTCTGTGGTAAGGGCTAGGACTAAATAGTGCTTTGGTTAGGGTTAGGATTAGGGTTATAGCTAGGGCTAGGGTTAGTGTTAGGGTTAGCTTTAGGACTAAGGTTAGAATTAGGGTAAGGATTATGTTTAGGATTAAGATCAAAGCTATGGTTAGGTTTAGGGTGAGAGTTTGAGTTAGGGTTAGGTCTAGAGCTAGGGTTTGGGTGTGGGTTAGGGTTAATGTTACTGCTAGGCATAGGGCTAGGGCTAAGGCAAGGTCTAGGGCTGTGTTTTGGGCTCTAACTAGGGCTAGTGTTAGGATTAGGGTTAGGGCTATTGCTAGGTTTAGCATTAGACTTAGGGTTAGGGCAAGGCTGAGTGTTAGAGTTAGGAATAGGGCTTCTGTTAGGGCTGGCTTTAGGGGTAGGGCTAGGGCTAGGGCTATGATTAGATTTAGGGTTAGGATTCATGTTATGTCAAGGCCTAGGGTCATGTCTAGGGCTAGGGCTGGCATTTGGACTAGAGCTAAGGCTTGGGTTAGGTTTAGGGTTGAGATTATGGCTAAGATTAGTGTTTGTGTTATGTTTATATTTAGGGCTATGGTTAGGGTTACTGTTACCCTTTAGGGTAGAAGCAGGGTTAGGGTTAAGATTAGGGCTATGGTTAGGGTTAGTGATAGGTTTAGGGCCATGGCAAGGGTTAGGGTTAGGGTGAGTGATAGAACTAGAGCTTTGGCTATAGCTAGGGCTAGAGTTAGGGTTAGGATTAGGTTTAGGTTTAGGGCTTGGGCTATGGTTAGGATTTGGGTTATTGTTAGTGTTACAGCTAGGCCTAGGGCTAGGGCTAGTTTTAGGGTTAGGTCTAGGGCTGGGTTTAGGGCTAGAGCTAGGGTTAATGTTAGGGTTAGTTTGGGGGCTAGGGCTAGTGTTAAATTTAGGGTTAGTGTAGAGTTAGGTTTAGGATGAGTCCAAGGCCCATGGATGGGTGCTAGGACGATGTTTTAGGTCAGGGTTAGGGTTAGGTCTAGGACTAGGTCTAGTGTATGGCTAGGTCTCAGGCTAATGTTAGGTTTAAGGTTAGGATTAGTGCTATGTCTACTGTTAGGCTAAGGCTAGGAGTAGGGCCAGGGTTAGGGTTAGGCTTAGGTTTAGTGTTAGGATTAGGTTTAAGGCTAGGTCTAGGACTAGGGCAAGGACTAAAGTTAGGGTTAAAGGTAGGGCTAGGGTTTCATTTATGTTTAGGATTAGGTTTAAGATTAAGATGAGGCTCAAGGTTATGGTTACAGTTAGAATAACAGTGTTAGGGCTAGGGCTATGTTTAGGTTGAGGGGTTAGGTTTATTGTTAGGGATAGGTTTATGGCTTGAGCCAGGGATAGGGTTAGGGGTAGGTTTATCGCATGGCCCAGGGTTAGGGTTAGATATAGGGCAGTGGTTAGTGTTAGGGTTAGAGGTATGGTTAAGATTAGGGTTAGGGTTAGGGTTAGGGATAGATCTAGTGCTAGGGCTATGTTTAGCTAAGGGTTAGGGCTAGTGTTAGGGTTAGGCTTAGGATTAAGTTTAAGACTAAGACTAGGAGTCAGGCAAGGGCTAGGGCTAAGGTTAAGGTTAGGGTTAGGGTAGCCCTAGGGTCAGGGCTAGATTTATGGTTAGGTTAAATCCACAGTTAGGTTTAGGTTTAGTGTTAGAGTTAGGATTAGGACTAGGGATAGAATTAGGGTTAGGTTTAAAGTTAGGATTAGTGTTAGGGATAAGGCCAAGAGTAGCTTTAGAGTTACTGTTAGTTTTAGGGACAGTGCTAGGGCTAGGGATAGTGCTTGGACTAGGGATAGGGTTAGAGTTAGGATTGGGGTTAGTGTTAGGAATATGGCTAGGCCTAGGGATAGCATTAGGGCTAAGGCTAGAGCTAAGTCTAGGGTTACAGTAGGTTTAGGGATAATAGGGTTAGAGTTAGGTTTAGTGTTAGGTCTAGGATGAGGATTAGGGTTAGGGTTAGCAGTAGGATTAGGGTTAGAGCTAGATCTAGGGCTTGGGGTAGGGCTAGGTCTTGTGCTAGGGCTAGGTTTAGGGTAGGGGCAGGGGTAGGGTTAAGGTGAAGTGGACACCGGCCAGCAGTGTCCACATCATTATGGATGAATTAAAACATACACACAGACTACTGAGTCTGGTGGAGGAATAAGGACAAAAAACGGGCTTTTCTCTCAAGAGGAGCCAAAGCCACGGCCTCCGCCACCGCAGGCCTTTATTCTAATCATATCTTCTTACATTCCAAGATGGTTCTTCCTATCCCAGTTACAACAAAGGAGACAATGCCCCCCATTACATCACAGAAAACATTAGCAAATGAATAGGCAGGCTGTTACACTGGGCCTGCAATGTACTTGCAGGGTGAGGGGGTTTCAACAAAGAGGAAGCCCAAAAACAGCCTAAAATATTGCAAATCTGATTACCCATGAATTTATCTGTGGGCATGGGTCCTCTGCACCTCTGAGTGGGAGGTAGGCCCACGCCACACAGAAGGGTCTGCCACATTAGGGTTAGTTTTAGAGTTAGGGTTAGAGCTGGATCCAGGACTAGGGTTAGGGTTAGGTTTAGCGGTAGATCCAGGGTAGGTTTCAGGTTAGGTTTGGGGTTAGTGTCAGGGTTTGGGTAGGGATTCAGCTAGGGCTAACGCTGGATCTAGGGTTAGGGTTAGGTTTATTGCTACTGCTAGGGTTAGGTTTAAGGTTAGTGTTAAGGCCAGGGTTAGGTTTCAATTTAGGGATAATTTTAGAATTAGGATTAGGGTTAGGGTTAGGGCTAGGACTATAGTTAGGATTTAGGCAAGGGTTAGGATAGAGTTAGAGCTAGGGTTAGGGTTGGCATTAGGATTAAGTTTGTGGTTATGGCCAGGCTTAGTTTTAGGGTTAGGTTTAGTGTTAGGATTAAACTTAGAGTTAGGGTTAGGGTTAATTTTAGGTTTAGTGTTAGGTTTAGTTTGGGTTAGTCTTAGGGTTAGGTCTTGTATTATGGCTAGGTTTAAGTACAGGATTTGGTTTGGGGTTAGGGTAAGAATTATGTTTAAGGCTCAATCTAGGTCTAGGGCAAAGTCTCGGTTTAGGTTTAGGGTTATGGTTAGGACTAGAGCTAGGGCAAGGGTGAGGATTAGGGTTAGGATTAGGGCTATGTCTAGGGTTAGGGTTAGTGTTAGGATTTGGGCTAGGGCTAGGTTTAGGGTTAGGGTTAGTGTTAGCTTTAGGACTAGATATAGGTTTAGGATTATGAGTAGGGTTAGGAACAGGGGTAGGGCTAGGTTTAGGTCAGAATTAGGGTTAGTGTTAGGTGTAGGGCTATGATTTTGGTCAGTGTTAGGGTTATTATTACCGCTAGGCCTGTGGCTAGGGCTAAGGCTAGGTCTATAGCTGGGTTTAGGGCTAGAAATAGGGTTAGGGTTAGGATTAGGGTTATGGTTAGGGCCAGGGTTATGTCTAGAGTTAGGGTTTAGGGTTAGGACAAGGCCAAGGATTAGGGTTAAGGATAGGGCTTGTGTTACGGCTAGGCCTAGCAATATGGCTAGGGCTAGAGCCAATGCTTGGTGTAGGGTTATGGCTAGGGCTAGTGTTCAGGTTAGGTCTAGGGTAGAGTTATAGTTAGTGTTACAGTTAGAGCATGGCCATGGGTAGGGTTAGGGTTAGGACTAGGGTAATGGTTAGGTATTGGGTTAGGGCTATGGCTAGAGCTAGGGATAGGGTTAGGTTTAGGTATTGGGCTAGGGCTATGGCTATATGTAGGGCTATAGTTAGGGTTAGGATTCATGTTAAGTTTAGGGCAAGGTCCAGGGTTAGGGTTAGGTATAGGGTGGTGGTTAGTGTTGGGGTTAGCACTAGGGATAGGGCTAGGTTTAGTGTTAGGAATAGGTCTAGTGCTAGGGCTTTGTTTAAGGTAGGGTTAGGGCTAGGACTAGGGTTAGGTTTAGGGTTAGTTTTAAGGCTAGGGCTAGGTCTAGGGCAAGACCTAGGGTTAGGGGTAGGGGTGGGGCCATGGCTATATTTAGGGTTAGGACTATGTTTAGGTTTAGATCCACGGTTAGGCTTCGGTTTAGGTTAGTGTTAGGGTTAGCATTAGGCCTAGGGGTGGGGTTATGTTTAGATTTATGGTTACAGTGAGTGTTAGGGGTAGGGCTAGGGCTAGGCTTAGGTTTAGGGTTAGTGTTAGGTTTAGGGACAGGGCCATAGCTAGGAGTAGTGCTGGAACTAGGGTTAGTTTTAGTGTTAAGGTTAAAGTTAGCTTTAGTGTTATGGCTAGGCCTAGGGCTAGGGTAGAGTTAGGGTTTGGGTTCAGGTAGTGTCAGCTATTGGGCTAAGTTTAGGGTTATCATTAGGGCTAGAAATTGGATTATGGTAGTGTTAGGGCTAGGGCTAGATTTGGAGTTAGGGTTTGGATTAAGGTTAGATCCAGGGGTAGGTTTTGTGTCAGGTTAGTTTTAGGGTTAGGGTTAGAATAAAGTTAGGGTTAGGTTTAGGGTTAGTATTAGTGTTGGGGTTAGTGCTTGGACTAGGGTTAGCCTTAGGGCTAGGACTAGAGCTAGGATTTTGATTATGTTTGGGGCTAGGGGTAGGGTTAGGTTTAAGGCTATGGTTCTGTTAGAATAGGGTTAGGGTTACGGTTATGTCTAGAGCTAGGATTAGGGTGAGGGTAGGATTATTGTTACTGCTAGGCCTTGTGCTAGGTCTAGGGCTAATTTAGGGATAATCTAGGGCTAGCATTAAGGTTATTCTCAGGGTTAGTGTTAGGGCTAAGGCTAGAGTTAGGATTAGGATTAGGATTATGGCAAGGTCCAGGGTTAGGGTTAGGGAAAGGGAAATGTTTAGTGTTAGGGTTAGGGTTAGTGTTAGGTCTAGGACTAGTATTAGGGGTAGAGTTAGGGCTATGGTTAGGGTTAGGTTTAGGACTGGGGTTTGGATTAGGGTCTGGTCTTGTGCTACTGTTAAGTATAGTGTAGGGCTAGGGCTAAAGCTAGTGTTAGATTTAGGTTTAGGGATAGATCCATGGTTAGGTTTCAGGTTAGGTTTAGTGTTAGGGTTGGAGTCATTTTGAGGGTTAGAATTAAGATTAGGATTAGGGTTAAGGATAGATTTAGGGTTAGCATTAGTGTTAGGGTTATGGCTAGGGTCTGGGCTAGGGCTAATGCTATGTGGGGGGGTTTCCCCCACAGAGCCCCTCTGTCTGCCATTGATGAGAATAAGCCTACCAAGACATGATCCACTTGGGGAGGAAAGATGGCCAATCTCTCAAAGGAGAAGGGCCAGGAGCCTATTCCTCAATGGGCTTTTATTGGGTTCAATTTGTACAGGAATACAGGTAAAGCTCATTAATCATTGTCAGGCCATGATAATCAAACAACAGTTAACATTCAAAGAACTATGAGGGCTTATTCTGAGTCAGGTTCAGATAGCCAAAGAGCCATGAAACTTTGGGGAAACACTCATTCTATGCTTGGATCCTTATGATTTAAATTGAGGGTATTAGCAAAGCAGGTTTCACAGGGTTTTATGAATTCCTTCTCAGGCCTAATCACCCCAGGAACCAGCCCTTTCCAGCATAGAGTCATACCTACTTCTGGCATTGTTTTAGGCTTAAGTCAGGCAGGGGAAGTACAGCAGCCAAAAGATTAGGAGACTTCTGGCAGACAGAATGAGGACTCAGACTAGGTCAAAGCTGAGGAGTGAGAGATCATCACCCCCTTTTCTATAGCTCCCCAAGTCCTTCCCTGAGGGCCCCTTTGTGACCATGCCTGTCTTAGGTCGTCCCTCCCTTGTGGAATCTTACCCATCATTGGCTAACCAGTCATCAGCCCGGGCCCAGGCAAGGTAAAGTAAAAGGGGGCAAAAGTGGTGCCCCTGCCAGAGTGATAAGCTTTGTCTCCTTAGTGGTTTATAGCCCCAAGGTCTCTCATTCAGCTTTAGCCAATGGGGGGTTTCAGCTTCTGACCAGGCAGGGTGGTTCCAAACATTAAAGAATTTTATTTACTTATTTATTTTAGAGAGAGGGGAATGGAGAAATAAAGAAAAAGAGAGAAACATCAATGTGAGAGAGAAACATCAATCAACTGCTCTCATACATGCCCCAGCTGGGGACTGAACCTGCAACCCAGGCATGTGATCTGACTGAGAATTGAACCTGCAACCTTTCACTTTGTGGGACAACACCTGACCAACTGAGCCACACTAGCCCATAATTAATTCCTGTTTATCCTGGTTATTTGCCAGTATTTCTATGAATTCAGTTATTTCTTAAAGTCCTATAAGTCTATCTAGTTTAAATGTGTGATCTGTAATTTATTCTCAGACATTCATATTTTAGAAGAAGTCAGAGTCCTTTCTGTGGATCTCTCTGAAGGTGTAACATTTTAGCAAATGCATCAGAGTAAAACAATGACTGTCTCTAAGGGACAAAAAAATATTTAAAATGACATGGCTATAGATCTGATGACAATGCAGTTGACAAAGGAATTTGCTTTTTTTATAACAACATTTTAAGATAACACTCAGAATTACAAATGAAAGCTATTTCATACTAAGAAATCGATTAATTTGTTCCCCCTGCCAATTGTAGCTGGGGTTTTTGTGGGGGAATCACAACTGGTTTTGAAAAACTAAAGGGAGCTTCCCAGGCTTTTCATAAAATCGCCACTGCATTTTGCCATCTATCTAGATGCCTTTCCATTTCTTTATTTCTATTTTCCCATTTCCATTTCCGTTATTGAGTTTCTTCTCCAATATCCTTTCTTCCTTTAATATGTATGCTTCTTTTATTTTTTTCCTCACCATTTTCATCAATTCCTGTCAATTCTTTCTTTTTTCACTTCCTCCGTCTTCACAGTCCTTTAACTCGCACAAACCCTCTGCAACTTACACAGCCATTTCAGCTTCCTTTTAACACATTCAGAAATAAGAACAACTTACTTTCAATTTTATGTTACCAAAACCATATACTTTTTTTCCAACTTAATTAGAATTCTTAATTCTTAGAATCCTTAACTTTTAGTCACAACTAAACGTAAGTAATAGCATTCTTCAGTGAAAGGGTCAGGCCAGTTTTCCGAACTGCCAGACTGCTGATGACTCAGCTATCCCAACCCACTTGAACACCTGCAGTTTGCACCTTAATTTAAATTCTCTCCTACCTTGCACAACAGACATCTGAGGCCAGCCACAACGATTGGTGGTCAGACTGACCTTCCTGCACCTGGGAACTGCCTGGACCTTTACCTACCTCATAATCCTGATTTACACATCCTGAGGCAACAGTCCAGAAGAACAAAAGACTAACCCCTACCTTATCCTCCGCCCCTCACAACCCTGTGCTTTTTCTTTTAAAACCCCCATTCTTGCCTCCCTCTGCTGCTGCAATCTGTCTAGACTCAGCCTGCCTATAAGTGCAGCTTCAAATAAAGGCGCTTGGTTCAGATTATCTGGCTCCGCCTGTCTCAATCTTTCATGCATTTCTAACATTTTGGTGCTGAAACCCGGAAGGACCATGATTGGGGAAGCCCACTTGCCTGACCTTTGCATTCACACTGACAAAATCAACTAGGGTAAGGAGTACATGCCTTTCCCTCATCTCAGCACTCCTCTGTTCTGCTGTTGTCCTGGAAAACATCTAGAAAACCTCCACACTGGGTGAGAGTCACTGCCTGAGAGGTCCTGGACCCTCAAGAGTGAGAAAGACAGTGGGAAGCCTCTCTCTTCTCCTCCCTTTCCCTGTCATGACCCTAAGACACTGGAGGGTGGGACGCCTCCTTGTTTGTCCTAGGGTAGGTAGACTGGGCATGCTCCTTTCTCCCCTCAACCTTATTCCTTGTAATAGGCAGGAGCCAATCACTGCCTCCCCGCAACACTCCCTCAGGGTGTCTGCTCAGAAGCTGAAGGACCTAGGCCTAGAAATGAACTAAAGGACCAAGAGACTTTCCTACTGTAACACTGCCTGGCTGAAATATAAGTTGGATAATGGATCCATCTGGCTAGAAAACAGGACACTTGACCCTCAAATCCTCACAGACCTTGACAATTTCTGTCAGTGTCTCAGCAAGTGGAGTGAAGTCCCCTATGTCCAGGCCTTCTTTGAGCTGCGCAGGTGCCCTTCCCTAAGCCAGACCTGTTCCACCTACCAAATCCTTCTCCTCAGCTCCCCTCTTCCCAAGCAACATCCGCCTATTCCCAGTGCCCAGGCAGAAACATCTTTTGACCTGTCCAAGGACTATTCCCCCTCCTTATGTATCCTCTCCTCCCTCTCCCTGGGCCAGGCCAGGGCCCGGACCTCAGACTAGGAATGTCCTGCCTCTCCTGACTCTACCCGAGATCCCTCCCTTTGAAGGACCAGGTCCAACAGGCCTCAGCCTGTTTTACCCCTCCAGGAGGTGGCAACACCACAAGGGTCCATCCGAGTCCACGTCCCCTCTCTCTCTCCAACCTCTTGTGCATTTCTAACATTTAGTTGACAACTTTGTGAACATGTTTCATAACTTTCAGAAAGTTTTTCCCCTCATTGGCAAATACGTATATTTTTAAGGGGCATAACAGAGATAACATGAAATTTTTGTTCTAAACCGGGCAAAAATAAATATATATTCCACGCTAGTAATTTTAAAAGACATCAATTACCCATTTGGATTCTTGGTGATTATTGCATTCCTTTAGTGGGTTCAAAAGTGAGCTGTTTAATTACCTAGCATCCTTGACAACTTTTAAGGAGGCTGGGGAAGGGGCAGGGGTGGGTGGTGGAGGGTGGAAAGCAGCTTGAGTTTAAAAGTACCATTTTTTCCCTTCACAGAGGTGGGGCAGTTGCCCTGGGCTGCTTCTGCATGGGGCGGCATTAGTTCCCCCCTCCCCGCACTGTTCCTAGAACTGCAACAGCTCCTATGCATCCAGGTGGAGGATTTAGGGTATTTAAAAGACTCATTTTCTATCTTTCTTCTTCCCGAGTTTTACTGTCTGGTAGGGGAGGCTTTCTAGGTCCCCCTGCCCTCTGTACCATTAACTTGTCTCCTTTTTTTTTTGCTGCGTCCTGATTATGTAGAAACATACAGACTTGTACACATAGGATTTCATCCCATTTTCCAGAACCTGACAAAAGAGTTCAAGTATAATAATTCACAGATTCACTCACGGGCTGTTTTTCTCCCCCAAATCAAGTATATACATAGGCCAGGCAATACTGCAATCAAAAACACTTTCTTCTTGGCTAAAGTGTGGGTGAGGCCACTGCCTTTCAGATAGATGCTGCTGCTCCTATAGTTACTTGCCAAAGATGGAACCAGAAAAGATGCCATTTTTTTTTCCAAAGCAGAGTTATACTGGCACTAAAAACACAGAAAATTAACACAGAAAAACCATAAGATACATATACAACTGGAACCAAAAGTCCGTATACAACGAGAACAGAGCAAGTAATCTCAACAGGTTCTGGTGCAGGCGGCTGGGATTTTGCATCACAAAGCACTGCCACACACCAAGTGGCTCCAATTGAATCCCAAATGGTTCAAAAGAACTAAGATGGCGGGGCAGAGGGCTTTTGGTCCTGTAAACCAAGGACTTACCTAGGAACGGGCTTATCAACCCACCAGATACCAGTTTCCTTCCCCCATCTGGGCATATCCAGTGACTAGCACCAAGAGAGAATGAGGTATAGTCCCCAACTGAACTCATTTGGCAGCTGCTAGGGATTCTCAAAGTCTCTCGCAGGGTCAGTCAGCTAACTTGGGCTTTCAGGTGACTTGGCACTGCCAGGTGACTCCGTTGGGAGTGAGGCCTGATTAGTGGAATTCAGCAACAGGTGAACTTATTTACTTAGCTCTGTTTTGCCCCTCACTGAGTCAGGAGCCAGAGGGCAGGGCCTCCTGGAAGACTGCTACGAACTAATTCGCTTCACAGGCGGCCACGCTGCCCCTACACACTGGTAAAAAGGGGACGTCGGAGTCCCTGGGCCCTCGACCACCTGACACCCGACCCCTGCGGGCTCAGCGCCTGCGCGTCCCAGCTCCTCCCCTGCGTCCCGCCGCCCCGCCGCACGGGGCGCTGTGCGCCGGCGCGCCGGCCGTTGTGCTCGCCGTTGGTGCGTCACGTGGTTTCTGGAAGCCTGGAGGCTTGGGCAGGTGCGGGTCGGTCGAAGCCCCAATCGCGCCCGCCGAGGCGTCGGGTTAGAGGACGGAGAGCGTCTCACGCGGTGCGTGGCGGGCCTGGGCTGCGAGGCTGCGTACCTAGGGTGCCGGAGCTGGGCGCGCGGAGTCCGCGGAAGCAAACTTGGGAGGAGGCACGGCACCCACGGAGGGCGAGACAGACACTGCTAGAGGCTCCACTTTCGCCCCCAAAGTGCAGTCCGAGTGAGTAGCGACGGGAAGACTAGGAAAGGGGAGCGGCTGCGAAGGTGCGTGGCGTCCCAGGACAAGCCCAGGGGCGGCCACCGAGGCGCTGGAAAGATGCTGCAGGTAGTGGTGCTGAAGGTGAGCCAGCGCGAAGCCCCGGGCCGGCGGTTGACTCAACCCACCCGATCCGCGTGCAGGTCCGCCTGGCTTGGAATGCCTGTCTTTGACTGTGGGTGGGGGCGCCAGACAAAAGTTCTAATGTCTCTTTAAAAAAAAAACAAAAAACATTTTATTTATTTTTAGAGAGAGGGGAAGGGAAGGAGAAAGGGAGAGAAACATCAATGTGTGATTGTCTCTCTCGCACCCCCTACTGGGGACTTGGTTTGAGCCCAGGCATGTGCCCTGAGTGGGAATCCAACTGGCGACCTTATGGTTTCCAGGACCGCTCTCAATCCACTGAGCTACACCAGCCAGGGCTCGAAGTTTTAATTTCAACAAAGCAACGCATTTTAGCTTAGTGGTGTCCCATATAGTATTTGGGATATAGTGTAAGAAGTTATTAGTTTTTCCGAAGTTAAGATTTAACTGCGTGGCCTGTATTTACTAACGCTAGAACCTTAGGGGAAGGGACAGACAGTAACCCCCGTCTCCCATGCACCCGACCCGGGTCCATGCTGGTTGAGGGTTTCTGTGAGCCCCAGGCTGTGGGTACGGGGACCTTGACCCGTTCTCCTCCCCTACATGGGTCCTCTCCAGTGGGTCACCACCCCTGTTGGACAGGGGCGGGGATGACCTGTATCTTCCTTTCTCAAACCCTGCACACACGCATGTTTCATCTTCATTCGTGGGGGCTCCAGACGGCTCGCGCCCCGGTACTCTGGCTGCTACTCCCTACCCCTGCCTGGCCCTTGGAGCAGGGGTTGGGGCGGGAGTGGTAGGGTAGAGGGTTGTCACGGCCGGGGCTCGCTTGTGTGAGACCTGCTGAATTGGGACTGCTGCAGTGTCTCGTCTTTGAGTCAGGTGAATGCTCTTTGGCAATGCCAGAGACTTGGAATGGCTTGCTTTGTTCACCATGTTACTTGGAGGAAGGAGTTTACAAATCGAGCAAAGGAGTGGGGGTTTTTTTGTTATTGGGAAAAGGAAATATAAGTAAGTTTTAAAAATCATATTTAAGTGGGAAGATGGGAGGATCCTAGCAAATGATGGGATTTAAAAAAAAAAAAAAACTTTTGGTTTCTATTTTATGTCATGTATTTATGTGAATTAAGATTCACAAACTGATTCTTACAGAGGATTTGCTCTGAGACTTTTAGGGGTTTCAGATCCATCTGGCATACTCCTCTTCACCATCAGTCCTAAAATGGGCTAGTCCGATTTCTCCTTTAGAAAGGTAGGGCTCTTCCAAGGGTACAGATTCTGCACATGCCAGTCCATCAGGGCAGAACTCTGGCAGGAGGAGCTGCACTCCCACTGCCTGGAGCTTGGGAACCCCTCTCTTTTAATTGGATCTGGGGACCCTTTTATCTACCCCTTCAGCTGTGGTCTGCCCCCACTGTCTGCTCTTACCATGCTCACACTGAGAAAACTTTTATCCAGTATAGGAGTATTTATTTCCCCAAGTTTGGTGCAAGTAGCAGTTGTGTTCTCCAGATTAATTTAGCCTTCACATGGGTGAAATATTTTTCACCAAGTATCCATCAACAGATGAATGGATAAGCAAAATTTGGAATATACATACAATGGAATATTATTCCAACTTGAAAAAGGAAGGACATTCTCACACAGGCTACAAAATGGATGAACCTAGAGAATAACATGCTGAGTGAAATAAGCCACATACAAAAAAAAAAATACTGTATGAGTCCACTTATATGAGTTTCCTAGAGTAACCACATTCTTAGAGACAAATTAAAAGGGTGGTTGCCAAGGCTGGAGGGAGGGGTTGTTACGGAAGGAAACAACTCAACACGCAGTTGGATGGCGGAGCACGACCCTTTATTAACGTGCACGGGCCCAGAGGAGTACAGACCCCAAATTCTGAGTCCCGAGCCTTGGCTGAGCAGGGCTTTTATTGCTTTCTGGCCACCCTTCCCTACGTAGCAAAAGCGGGAGGTACAGAAGCTGATGCGAAACTAATTAAAATAACTCTAGGGTTGAGTGTCCTTGAGGTATCCTTTATCTAAAGCTGGGTGATCAAAAGCTAAAGGGGAGTTGCTGCTATGTACAGATGGGGGTTAGCCTTGAGGAATCATTATCCGAAGCTGAGTGTTCAAAAACCTAAAATTATGGCTGACAGCTTCTAAGTAACCTAAACAAACTCCTAAAAAT
>PVKU01011446.1:0-26359 GCA_004027475.1 Anoura caudifer | reverse complement strand
AGTCCCTCCTCTGGGTCACCTCAACCTATCTGACTTTTCCTCTACAGGGTGACTGGGGAGTCTGACCTTTTTGACTTAGTATGCTGCATTTCAGACTCATTTATGTTGTGGCGTGTGTCTGTTTTTGCTTCATATTGCTGAGTTGTATTCCATTACATGGATAAGAAACAGTTTATTTATACAGTCACCAGTTGCAGGTCACTTGAGTTGTTCCTCGTTTTTAGAGATTATAAATAGAGCTGCTGTAAACTTTTCATACAGGTTTTTGTGTGAACACAAGTTTTTATTTCATGGGTAAATAGGTTGTGATTGCCTGTTTGTTTAACTTTATGAGAAACTGTTTTCCAAAGTAACTACCATTTTGCATCCCTATCAGACATGTGTAAGAGTTCTAGTTGCTCTATCTCCTCATCAGTGCTGATATTGCCAGTTTTGCAAATCTTATCCATTCTAGTAGGTTTGATGGAAACCTTATTCTATCTGATGATTACATTTCAAAGGAATGGCTTTAAGGCCCTGAGAAAGACTTTCCCCTGAGTACTAGGAGGTGCATAGACAAGAAGGGCTTACTGCCCATGCGCATAAAAGCCAATACCATGACTTTGGCTTTAGAGAAAAGAAAAGGCTTTATTGCAAGGTCCACTGAGTAGGAGACGAGGCAAGGCTGAAATCTGTCCCCCCGGGAGGGTTTGGGGTGGAATTTAAGGGCATAGGGAGGGATGAGCTGGATGCAGAAGCGCTGGGGAGGCAGGTTTCATTTGGAGGGCTTCAGCCAGAAATCTTTTTGGACAAGGAACCCTTCACTTCTGAAAGGATTCCAGTGACCCAGTTTCAGTCAAGTCCTAGTTCTTTGGGTCCTTGGGGGTTCAATTTGGTTCTGAGTGTTACTGAAGATCAAAACTCTCTCCTTTGCACTTGCTATGGCTGCATGACTTAACGATTGCCCCCCCCCTTATCCCTGAGAAACAACTCCGTATCTAATTAGAAACAGGATAAGGCCAGTTTGAGCTGGTTCAGGGGTTACATACATCTCAAAAGGACAGGAAGGATTCACAGCTGTAAGCCAGTTAGTAATGGGGGGGAGGGGTGCCCTCTGTCAGGTGTTTACTAGAACACAGTGAATTCTCCTGGGAGCCTTAACTTCCCCAGGTAAACATTTTGGAGGGATGGGGGCAGGGCTGGTGGGGGCGGGGGCGGGTTGGTCATCCCAAGGGTAGAGCCTTATGCTGCTGGAAGCCATGCTAGAGTTTGGGTGGCCTCTTAATGCAGACGTTAGGACGAGCCTGTGCGCGGAGAGTTCTCATGGGTGGCAGCTTTAAAACTATTTCTTTCAGCTTTCCAATTGTTGCTTTTCCCTGAACTCCTTGGAGTCTCACCTGTGTGGTCCAGGGACTGCCAAGGAGTTGATAGGTTTTCTGAGGCAGACTTCAGGCCTCTCCCTCTGTGGCTCTCTTTCAGAATTTCTCCCCTTAATTAACAGCTGTCCTGGCAGGCCCACATCCTGCTCTTGGGCTCCTCAAGCCACAAACATTGCGCCTTACTGCTTGAGTTTGTAGCTGCTCTGCACCAGCAGGACTAAGGAGGCTTCTAGGGAAAGCTGCGTAGAGGCATGGACCTCACTCAGTGATGGGTCCTCTTCTGAAGGATTGAGTCCCCTCCAGTTTGTACCTTCTTTTGGTATCTCTTCAGTGTCTTAAAATGGTTGTTTTGTAGTTTTTCCAGGATTTATCATTGTCAGCTGCAGGATTAGTGTATATAAACTACTTTGCCAGTACTGGAACCAGATGGCCAGCTGCTCTTTTTCTCTAACTGTTTACTGGAATGATCCCACATTCAGAAAAAGAATACTAATGGGAACACCTGGATTCCTGCCACCTGGCACCTAGAATCCAAAATCTTGGGATGTCATTGCTTTTAGCCCTTTCAACATGAGTTCCAATTGATATTTTCAATTCAAATTTAACTTTTCATTTTGTATTTGTACCTTTAACAATGAAAATCTTAGTCTGTAAGATACGATACATTCAGAGAAGTCTGAGTTTCATCCCTGTGCTTTCTACTCCATTTCTGGCTCCCCCTTTAGGTAATAATTTGTATTTAATTTAGTTTATCTGCCATCATTTATTTCTTTGAATATGAGCAGAATGTATCTTATCTTTCTAATGAAAGACATCAGAAACTAAAAACAGCATTCTGAACCTTGTTTTCACATATTATGGATATTTCCAAAAGACAGGAGCTCAAGGACACTGATCTCTGCTTTTTGAGTCACAGCATATAATGAAGAATTACATATCCTTGGTGACATGTTTTAGGATTTTGTCTTTGTGTCTTTTATCTTTTTTACACCTTTATTGAATCTAATTAACATGTAACATCATGTAAGTTTAAGGTGTACGGCCTGATGATTTGATTACACGTAAATGTTGAGGGTCTTTTATCTTTGGTCTGGCCGTTTATGACGGGTGCTTATCAAGAATTTGTTAGCTCAACTTAAATTAGAAATAGTCATTGTGGCTCTAAGGGTTATTATTTTAGGGTTCTACTTTTAAACCATGCATTGTTTTATTTGTCTTTTAAACATTTTACAGATTGAGGATCCAGGCTGCTTCTGGGTGATTATAAAAGGGTGTAGTCCCTTTTTAGATCATGAAGTTGACTATCAAAAACTTAATAGAGCCATGAATGACTTCTATAATACCATGAGTCAAGACATAGAAATAAAACCATTAATGTTGGAGGAAGGGCAGGTATGTATCTAAATGTGCTTTAAGCACCATTTCTTGAAATACTACTCAAAATGTAGAATATTTTGGCAACTAAGATGATAAAAACTTTTGGGGTATTCTGATTGCTTATAAGCATTGCCTGGTATTAAGTTGTTTTGGTTGCATAAGATTTAGTCGTGAATGTGGCAGTCGTTGTATAAGGTTCATAGGGGCCAACAGAAGATGGAATGTCATCTAAATTCAGGCATCGGACCATCCCCCTGTGGCTAGGGACCAGAGGGATTGTTCTGGATTCATCACAGATGTCAGCGCTTCAGCAGAGAGGGCGTGGGAGTTTTCATTCTAGAGCTGCGGCCTCCCTTTTGGGTTGCTCATGACTTTGGCCACCTTTAGCTTCCTTATTTCCCTTACCCTGAATCTTTGCCCCTCCTTCCTTTCTTGCAGCCTCAACTCCTAGTCTTGTTGTCTGACTGTCTACACATTGTTATTTCTCAGAAGAGTTTGAATTTTTCTACTAGCACAATAGGAAAAGATTTATAAGCTCTCTGTGAGAAAAATTGGAAATAAATTCCTTTCCTTCTCAAAAATCATCATTAATCACATGTAGTTTCCCCATATTCAAGAAATGAAAGCAGGCCATTGTCCTTTTACAATATTCCACATTTGGGGTAGCCTGATGGCTTCCTGGTGGTGGTAGCAGCGGTGAACTTGCCCTCTGATCCCTGTATTTTCTGTGGCCCAATAGAGAAATATAAAGCTTTGATTTGATTTAGGGTTACGCCCCCCCACCCCCCAAGAAGGACAAGGCAGGGTCAGCCCCCTTGAATCTTTTTCCTCTTCTGAAAGGTGAAGTATAGGCTGAGATGATTTTGAGAGGACCTTTTTAGTTTGCCCATGATGTGGCTAAAGGTTGTAATGCTGATGTCATCTTTTCACCGTGTAGGTGTGTGTGGTTTACTGTCAGGAACTGAGGTGCTGGTGCCGGGCTGTTATTAAGTCGATCGTGTCCTCAGCAGACCATTACCTGGCAGAGTGTTTCCTTGTGGATTTTGCCAAGTACATTCCAGTGAAATTGAAAAAGTATGTATGAATTTTGTTTTGCCTCCTCTTTAAGAAGACAAATGTCAGTTTTCAAAGTAAGGGGCTAGAGGTTTTAAGCTGGACGGGTTTTTTAGCTTCAAAAAGGGAAGACTTCTTGGAGACTTCAGGTTCCAGTTCTACATGCAGCGAAGGTAGGAACAAGTGGTCAGGATGAAGACTTGCAGGCAGCTCCATCCCTCCTCCCCACTCCTGCCCAGAAAGGGCAGGTGCTCACCTCATCTGGCCTCTTGGTTTTGTTCATGTATCCGAGCACGTGCTTTAGGGAGGCTTGGCTGCAAGAAAGATGCTACCAGGAGGCAGAGGGAATCTTCCGTCTCCACAGAAGGGGCATTTTGAAGGGGAGTAGCCTCAGGTTGCAGAGAGCAGAGCATATATTCAAGTACATATTCCTGGTTGTCTTGCCTAATAAAATAGGGGTGCGACCATCACGTATGGTGGGAGACGGTACAGAATGAACCCTCACTGATTCCAGTACCACATGTCACAGTTCATTAGAAAATGCTATGAACAAGTGTTTCTGGTAATTTCTTCATGGTTTCCTATCCCAGGGTAAGAGCATATCAGTTTAATAAATATATATGAGGACCCTTCTTCCAAAGGAGCAACAGCAAATAGACTTCAACTGCAGTAAGAGATTTACCTTACTGAATTAAGAATTTCATGGCAGAGCGGCTTATCAGACATTGAGAATTTGCAAATACTTAAGAAAAAAGATGCATTTCTAACTTGTGGTTCTCTACCTTTCTAACCATAATTGTTTAAAAAAAAACTATTGTGTTTAACTGTTTGGGGATATTTTCTTTTAGTATTTGGTATTTTAAGTTTAGTTTGTTTTGGACAAGAGAATCATATGATTAAACAGGGCACAAGGAGGCCTTGAGGGCAGTTAGTGCAGCCACTGTTTTCTAAACTGAGACAAAAGGTCTTCTCTGGTGTGGCTCAGTTGGTTCAAGCATCATCCTTACCTGAAAGCTTGTGGGTTCGATTCCTAGTCAGGATACACAGCAGGTCGAGGTTTTGATCCTTGATCTCTGCTGAATGCATGGTCTGGGAGTGTACATGAGGCAACCAATGGGTGCTTCTCTCTTACATCAATGTTTCTCTCTCTCCCTTCCTCTCTCTCTAAAAGCAGTGGAAAAAATATCCTCAGATGAAAGAGAGAGAGAAAGAATGTGTCTAGAGTAGATATATATATATATATATATATATATTTCATATATATATAAAGAGAGAGAGACAGACACACACATAAACACACGGTGCCTAGACAGCCATGTGGGTGTCTTTGTGACCAATTTATGCCGAAATGGCGTTAAAGTCTGTCATTTGCCTGAAAGAAGGAAAATAAAAATGTTGACCAACTTATCAAATATTAGCCCTTCAGCTTTCTTGTGCAAAGTTGGCAGACACTAATTATTAAAACATTTGCTCATTTACAGAAACTTTAAGATAATTCTGGTCATGTATTGAAATGGATACTTAAAATTCTTAAATAGAATTTGCTTCCCAGGTTTGATCATTATTACTCCATGTTCCTCAACCTAAGGAACCTCACTAGACATTATTTTTCTAATCCCTCCCTGTCCCATGCCATGAAATTTTAACAGCAAAGATATACTGAATATCTTTGTATTTACTATATGTATATCTGTGCTTTATACATAGAAGAGTAAGATTTCCACCCCTCACCAGAACTAATTTTCATTACCTTGGGCAAATGTCTCCAAGTATTTCTTGTTGGTGGTTGTATTAGAGACAAATAATTTGTTTTTGTGTGTTTTATTTTTATGTTAAGTGTATTAATTATATTGGTGTACTTTAAAGAAATGTTGTGTATAATTTTTCTTTATAATCTGTCTCTTTCACTGTTCAAGCATCCGAGTTGCAGTAGAAACTTTTATGCAGCTTCCCTATAGAGCGAAAAAATTCAGACTGTACTGCACAATGCCTGTTACGTTACACGTTGACTTCTGCGAAGACAGTGCTAAGATTGTGTAAGTACAGCTCCTAACATGCTAACCATCAGTGCAAGTCTTCACTGAGTATATGATGCATATGGGAACTAATTCCTCCTGAGCAGTGCTGAGCAGTTTCACAGTCTCTCTGTTCCTCGGGAGGTGTGTTCCGGGTCCGTGTGCATCAGCCCCTTTGGGATCAGGATTCCCTGGGCAGCCCCATCCACCGAGGCTGCAGTGCAGAGTGTAGAGTAGGGCCTGAACTCTGTGTGTTTTGGCTTCTTTAGTTTTAACTTACAAAAAGTAATAAATTAACTGTAGAGAATAACAATAGGTAGGATCGTGGCTCGTTAAAACAAAGTTGGTTGAATTCTCCAGCCTCACTTCCTCCTGCTCACAAGGCCCCTGTGACCTGTTTAGGCTCTGAAATTGCAGCCCTTTTTCAGTGCTTTTATACACATTCGTATACGTGGAGCTTTTAATGAAAATTAGAACTTACTGTTTTTATTTGCAAACTTATCTTAATGTATCTTGAAGCTCTTAGTACTCCTTTGTACTTTTCGGTCTTTCCCATGGGTGAATATAATGGCATACTTGCTGTATTTAATCATTCCTCCTTTAATAGCCAGCTGGATTGTTTCCAAACCATTTTGCACTGTACATTTCCATCAGAATATAGATGCATTCATATAAAATATATAGATGTAGAGAGGTATACATGCGTGTACACACATACACACACATCACATATACTGCAGCTTTGCTTTTTCCCCTAGTATTTGGCACCATTGCCAGCGTTTATACAGAACAAGTCTCTGCGTTGGGCAGTACTGTGTTGGGGGTGTGGCTGTGATCTTTGCTGTCTTGAATGAACACTACCTGAGGACCTAGGGGCAGCCCCATCCATTTTTCCACCTGGGACTCCTCCCTTCTCCCTCCTGGACTGTGGCATTGTGGGAAGAAAAGCTAAAGAAGGAGCACAGTTCTGACTCAGCTTGCTCTGCTTGCACATGCTGGTGATGCTGCACTGTGTTCTCTGAACTTAGAGGCTGCCCCTCTTGTGGATGTTTCACGGGATCTGTGGAGGCCCTTCTGTTCCCACTCCTCCAACTCTCATCACCTACAATTGCCTTGAGATGGTGAACACATCACTCTTGTGGCTGGCCTTGGAATCCGCACTAGGAAGATACCAAGCCAACTTGTTTCTGCTGAGGCCATTGCACCTGCCAGGTCGCTTAGCAACCCCTGCCTCCTCCCTTGTCCCTCTTTCTGATTAGCCACTGCTTACCCTCCTGGGGTGACTTGGGTGATCACCTCTTCCTCAGAGGCAGCCTGCTTCCCCCTCTGCACTGCCCCTTTCCCAGCGTACACGGCTCCTCGGGAACCTTCTCAGTCTTGGAGATACCTAGCCCTGGGATGCCCTCAGTGTAGGCAGAGGGCTTTGAGTAAGTGATCTTGCTGGGTTTTGATCATCATCTTTGATGTGTGCCCTTCATCTAGAATGTGACTCAATATGCATATTGCAGTTTTTATAGATTTTGTCAAATTTCCCCTCAAGAGGACCAGCGATTTCTATCATCGAGTGTAGAAAGCGCTGCTTTCCCCACATGACATTGAATATCTCAGGCAAAAGCCTTTTTCATTTTTGCTCATTTTCTGGGTGAAAATGATATTTTGTTTTAATTTGTATTTTCTTGACTTGTAAACTTGAGTATCCATCATGTGATTATTCCATGTGTGGTGTGTGTCAGACACTCAGACACATGCACCAACTGATTGATTTATGTGTGAGAGAGACTGATTTACCTGTTCATTGCCTAATTGATTTTTCTCTTGAGCCTTTTTAAAATTGGATTTTACTAGTCTTTTTTATTTTTAAAAAAGTTTGTTAGGTAATTTTGTGTGTAGCTTAATTTTAGAACCATTGTATTATTTTTAGAAACACCTTGTAATTCTCTTGAAGTAGTATGCTTAGTATCTCTCTTAGTAAAAATAAAAATTAACTAATATTTTAGTCCAGGCACTGGGCCACATGCTTGTGTAAATTACCTGAAACCTCCCCTAGAGGATGGTGGTGGCATCACTGAGAATTAAAACCAGTGGAGAAACAAAACATTTCACTCTAACCTCATTTCATTTTTGTTCCTTCCTTCCAAATACTGGCTCCTCCTGACCTTCCACTGCCTACAGCATTTCCTGCGATTTTCTTTCCAAAACGGAGGGGCAAGATGATAGAGAACGGGCAACAGGGAGAGGGCGGCTATGGTGGTGGCAGAGGGAGGGGAGTGTGAGGCACAGGGGCCCGCTCTCCCACAGCTGCACTGGGCGTGTGGATTTGCCCTGTGCATTAGAAGCCTTTCTCTGTGCCAGCCTGTGCCGGACCCAGCACACTCAGGATCCCTGTCCCTGGGAGCTTGTGTTCTGATTGGGGAGACAGATATGTCCCAGGTAACTGGGGACGATGGTGTTGGGACAGATGGTGCCATGGTGGTAGGTGTGGTGAGTCTCTGCACGGGTGCAGGTGGCAGTGGTGGGAGGAGCCTGTTGCTGGTGTAGCTGGGAGCACCACCCAGAGCAGAGCCAGGACCGCACTGCCTGGCACCCACATCACAGGCTCCACAGGAGTGTGAGAAATACCCAGTGTGGGGTTTACAAAGTGATGTTAGTGTACTAATCTCAATTTTTATTTAATGAAGTTGCATTTGTGCACTGTTGCAGACGTGCCAAGAAGTGGGATACTGCAGCTGTTCAGTACTTTCAGAACATTCTAAAAGGTGAGGCAAGTGCGCAGTCCCTGCGACCTGCTTTGAACTGACGCCCAAGGTGGTTTAACCTTAAGTTGGGGAGAGGTTTGAGATGTGCATGCTTAGCTGTTTGAGCCTCCTCATGGGTTCATAAGTTACCTAGGGTTTCTTCCACCTCAATGTCACAGACTCTGCAGCCCAGGAATTTGGGGGCTGGATGTGGACCTCGGTAATTGACAGGTGAAATTAGAAAGGGGCTGTTTGGCTGAGGGACCTGTACCGATAACAGTGCCTGCCTCATAGTTTGCATAGAAGCTGGGGCGCTGCAAAATAACTGTACGTACATTTTGCTGAACTGACAGTTGGTGAAAAACGTAAGTTGCTGTGTAATCATAATTCCTAATTCAAGATGTATAGAATGCCACAGGCCACCTCTGTAGTGTACTGTCTTTATATTGTTGATCGTAACGTGGACTCTCATTTGTGGCACCTATCCTAACCCCTGGCAGTCAAGAGCCAAGTAACTGTGCCTGCTTCCTAGGGCTGTCCTGAGGAGTAGAGGGTGTGAAATGCCTGCCTGCGGTGCTGCCTGTACCCGTTGGGTCCTGGCCCCTCTCCTCTGCTGCCCCACTGCCTGGGTGAAGGAACAGCCAAATGCTTTGTATCTGGGAGGAGTGGGATGGCGGGGGCAAGGTCACTGGTTTTGGAGTTTTGGTCCTCGTGTGAGTGCATTGGGGAATGCTGGGAGACAGAGGTTTGGAAGAGGCAGCGTGCTTACGTTTATGTACTTCCCTGCTGCTTCTGTGGGGCCTTCTCTGAGTCTGGTCTCTTCACCTGTACAGTGACCCTCAAAGCTTATGGTAAGAATGAAATGAAATTCCGTGTTTTGCATTGTATAATGCTTATCCATGTTTTTATGCAATTTGTACAACGGATTATTATGTAACCATTATACCCATGTATAATGAGTGTTGGGAACCACCCTGCCTGGTTTCAGAAGCTGTAACCCCCGCATGGCTAAGGCTGAGTGAGTGACCTTTGAACCATAAGCCACTAAGGAGACAAAGCTTATCTCCCTGGCAGGAGCACTGCCTCTGCTCCTTTTACTTCTTCCATAACGGGCCCCCAATGCTTGATCAGTTAGCCAATGGCAGGTAAGATTCCCCAAGGGGAGAATGACCTAAGAAAGGCATGATCATGGGGATGCCCCAGGGAAGGACTTGGGGGCTACAGCAAAAGGGGGTGATGGACCCTCGCCCCTCAGCTTTGACATAGCCTGAGTCCTCATTCTGTCTGCCAGAAGTCTCCTAATCTCTTGGCTGCCTTACTTCCCCTTCCTGACTTAAGCCTGAAACAATGACAGAGGGTGGTGTGGCCCTGTGCTGGAAAGGGCCGGTTCCCCAGGGAGATCAGGCCTAAGAAAGAATACATAAAATCCTGTGAAAACTGCTTTGCTAAGAATGCTCTCAATTAAATGAGAAGGGTCTGAGCAGGAAACTAGTTTGTTTACCAAAGTTTTGTAGCCTTTTAGCTAACAGACCCTGACTCAGAATAAGCCCTCATAGTTCTTTGTATGTTGTCTATTGTTTGATCCTTACTGCCTGATAATGATTGATGAGCTTTACCTGTATTCCTGAGCAAAATGAACCCAATAAAAGCCCAATGAGGAAAAGGCTTTTGGCCCTTCTCCTTTGAGAGATTGGACACCTTTCCTCCCCAAGCAGATCATGTCTTGGTAGACTTAAACTTATTCTCATCCGTGGTGGCCAGGAGGGAGCCCCCCTCCCCCCCCACAAATGCACATCTTTGTTTTTCCCTAAAAACTTTCCCTAAAAAGTGTGCATTTACACAGCAAAATATGGTACATTTGCAAAGGACTTAGCATGATGTCCAATAGGTGCCCATACATGGAGCTGCTGTTTGGATTAGTGTGAGTCTGTGAGAGAGTAACTAAGAGCTCTGTTCCATGGGCATTTGGCAGGTAGAATGGACTCAGATGAAAGACCGATGAGAAATGATTTGGGAGTCACTGTGCTCAAGGAGGTGACACAGGGTGGCAGGAAGAGGAGGCTGTGGATGGGACAGAGGACGTGAGGCTGATTCCATGCAGGAGAGCTTTCACCTCAACTTGCCCAGCCCCAGACACCTGCATTAAGGCCCACCTGTGGGAGGAAGACGTTGGAGATTGTGGTGCTGGATAATTGTTAAGTGGTTAGCAGAGATTAATAGGTGGGAAATGGCCAAATTGTTTCAAATATACTTTTAATATCTGCTAATTTATGTTTTCTTTTGTGCCACTTAGCAACCACCCAGGTGGAAGCCAAATTATGTGCTGTGGAAGAAGATACTTTTGAGGTTTACCTTTATGTAACTATAAAAAATGAAAAAGTAAGTAAAATAATTGTATTTTTAAAATATTCTATCAAAAATTTTTATTATAATAGGGAATAATCAAGGGAAACAGTGTCATTCACATAGAAATTTTCTTAATTTTTCCAGGAAAGCTTTGTTCAGAGGTTAGTGAGACTGTTTTCTTTTAATCACTTCAGTGCTTTATTTAGACAGTATTTTAATTAGTAATGGGCAAGAAGTTATTCCTATAGTATGAAATGTCATTTTCTCATAAGAGGCCATAATTTTTATAAATACTTTTGGTATGGTTCACTGTTTTTCCCCCTTCGTAATATTCTCATCGTGTGTAATATGTGCTCATTGTAAAGATAATATAAGTGGAAAGGAAGTGGGCATCACACGTGAGCCTCCCCACCCCAGCTCTAAGTTGTTAACATTTGCTCGCCTTTGTGAAGGGTGGTACAGGTGCAGCTCTGCACCTTGTGTGGAGGTAGGTGGAGGTGTCAACGTGAGCTGCTTGTGGTCCACAGGTCATCTAAGCCAGCCATTTATTTAAAAATTTTATTTTGAAATAATTTTACAATGACAGACGAGATGTAAAAATAGTGCCACATTTCATATATGCTTTACCTGGGTTCCCCTGATGTTAACCATACAAACCAATGGTGCAGTGATTAAAACCAGAAAATTAACACTGATAAAATACTCTTTTCAGAAAATCTGCAGACCTTACTTGCATTTTGCCAGTGTTCCCACGAATTTCCTTTCTCTGTGCCGGGGTCTGATTGAGGAGCCCTCACTGCATCTGACTGTCTCGTCTCCTCAGTCTGTTGAGACAGTTCCTCAGTCTTTCCCCATCTTGACACTTACGAAGAGTACTAGCCAGTTATTTTGTAGACTGTCACTCGGTTTATTCTCTCATTAGATTGAGGTTCTACACTTGTAGCAAGAACGCTACAGCAGTGACATTGAACCCTTCTCAGTGCACCCTAGGAGGAGGTTCGCAATGTTGGTATGTCTCATTACTAGTCATGTTGGCCTCAATTGTCTGTGTAAGCTGGTATCTGCTAGGTTTTTCCTCTGAAGGGTTACCTTTTTTCCTTCTTGAGATGAATAAGCATCTTGTGTGTGTGTGGGGGGGGTACTTTGAGACTGTAAAAATATCCATCAATTACCTTTGCATGTAAAGCTTATTTTTGTAGTGTTTGCCCATTTCCATCATGCCTTTTACATTTTAAATTGGAATTATATAAGGGAGAACTATCCCTTCTCCCTCATTTACTAATTAATTCAATAATTCATTTACCTTAGTATTGACTCCTGAATATTTATTTTACTCTGGATGATATAATCTATTACTATCATTATTTTCTTGCTCAAAGTGTCACAGAATTGTCTTTTAGGAGCTTTTTCAAAGTAGCTTATGTTTCCCATCATGGTTCAAAACTTTCTACTTTCTGTTCCACAGCATACTCCTGGCTCATTTGGTCATTTTCCAGTTCCAGGCCTAGAATTAACCACTGCTCCAGGAAGCTCCTTCTGTTGACAGATGGCAGTTAGATGTCGGGATCAGGGCTGTACGTGGGCCTGTGCTGCTGGGGTGTCATTGACTGTAGGCCCGTCGCACAGGCAGGAGATAGTTGTCTACGTGCCAACCAGTGTGCACATGCATCTGCATTTGTTCCTGTATCTGTCCACCTGTACATACAGCAAAAGCTCTGGTGCCTCTGATTTCAGTCCAGTACCTCCCCTTTCCTCATTCCTGACATCTGTCTCCTAGTATTCACATAAGTTAGTTTCAGAGTTGCTAACCCTCATTCCTGTGAAAAAATAAGTGTTTTTAAGCCTTATGGAATGTAGCCAAAACACTGTTTTCCAAAGTACTGAGGTTTGTTCTTTTTTTCCCCTAACTTCTTCAGTGCAGATATGTTACTCATTTTTAGTGAAGTTTGTTTGTTACTTTTTTGTATTGTATTTTGGGTTCCCCCACATTCTTGTTCATTTTACTGTGACTTTTCATTACTTATTAATACTTGGTAAAAATGCTAAAGTGTTGGCTGTGGGATCAGTCTTATAAAAACATCTTTTAAACAAGCTCTCTGCTAACCTGCTGCTTCTTGCTTTTCAAGAGCAGGTTTCTCTTCTCCTGTGTGTGGCTGTGTGTGGATGACAACTTGCTCTTACTTCAGGGTGGTGAAGTATGGAGGACAGGCTAAAGCAGAGAGAACTCACAATGAATGCACATGGTCCTAATTGCCAGAACATAAAAAAATAGGGCCCACAGCCCTTCTCCAGCTGTCAGAGGAGGCACAGGGCCATGTCCCAGGGTGTTCTCTCATTTTGCCTGGTTTCTGTCACTCATCATTATTGTAAGATACACCCATGTTGTCCTTTTATTCTCAAGTACTTCGATCTTCTGCCCATTTTTAAATTGGATTGTTTTGTGTTTTTTGCTATTGAGTTATATGAGGTTTTTATATGTTTTAGATATTAACCCCTTATCAGATATGTGATTTGCAGATAGTTTCTCCAGTTCAGCAGGTTGTCTTTTCATTTTGTTGATGCTTTCCTTTGTGGTATAGAAGCTTCTTAGTTCAATGTAATCCTACCTATTTTTGCTTTTTTTTTTCAGTGTCAAATTTAAAAAAATCATCTCCAAGGTTGATGTCAGGGAGCTTATCACCTAGATTTTCTTCTAGGAGTTTTAATAGTTTCAGGTCTTATATTCAGTCCTTACTCCATTTTGAGTTAATTTTTTCTGTATGATAAAAGATAGTGGGCAGTTTCATTCTTTTGCATGTGGTAGTCCAGTTTTCCCACCACCATTTACTGAAAGTACGGTCCTTTCTCTGGTGTATATTCTTGGCCCCTTTGTCATAAATTAATTGACTTACATGCGTAGGCTTATTTCCGGGCTCTCTGTTCTGTTTCATTGACCCATATGTCTGTGTTCATGCCAGTACCATACTGCTTAAAATTTTTTCTTTTTTACAGATTTCATTCAGTGTTGTTTTGTATTGGTTTTGTATGTACAGCACAGTCGTGAGATAGACACCCCATACTTCCCCATGCTGTTTTGATTATTATCAATCCATTTGTTTAGTGGGTTGTTTTCTTTATGAGTTTTGAGAATTCTATTTGTTTTAAGATTTTATTTATTTTTAGAGAGCGGAGAAGGGAGGGAGAAAGAGAGGGAGAGAAACATGCATGTGAGAGAGAAACGTTGATTGGTTGCTTCTTGTACATGCCCGGACCCGGGGCTGAACGTGCCACCTGGGTCTGTGCCCTGATTGGGATTGAAGTGGCAGCCTTTCACTTTGTGGAATGACACCCAACTAATAGAGCCACACCGGTCAGGGTGAGAGTTCTTTACATATTCTGAGTACACATCCATTCAGATATAATATTCAGAAATATTTTCTTCTGTCCTTGGCTTATTCTTAATAGTATCTTTTGAACAGCAGAAATTTAAAATTCTGATAAAGTCTGATTTATCAGTTTTTTCTTTTATGATTTGTGTTTTGTCTTTGCCCTCTCCCCACATCTTTGCCTGGCAAAGTCATCTTACCTCTCTAGTGCTTTTGAGAAGATACATATATATTTTTTTCCTCATTTGAGGATTTTAGAGAAGAGAGGCAAGCAGAGAGGGAGAGAGAAATTGATGTATTGATGTGACAGAAACTTTGATCATTTGCCTCCTGTGCCCTGACTGCAGCTCAAACGCGCAACCTAGATATGTGCCCTGACCAGGAATTGAACTTGTGACCTTTTGGTGCTTGAAATGATGCTCCAAGCAACCAATACACCTAGCCAGGGCAGAAGATATTTCTTCTATTTTGTGCAGATTCTTACTGTATTTCTTATCAGGAAGGTTGGTCAGAAGTATCTAGCTCACCATCACCAGTGCAGCAGCCAGGCGATCAATTTCTACCAAATTATATTCTATAAAATCGTTTTTCTGACAATTGAAATTTGTGGTTGATTTTGAGATATTTTCTGAACAGTCATTTGACCCTGTTTGCCATATTACTCATGAAATGTTTAAAATTGTGCAGGTTTGTGTAAATGATGATCTGGTTGCAAAGAACTTCGCTTGTTATGTGTCACCCATGGAGAATAAAAACCTTGATTCTTCAGAGAAACCAGGCTTGAATATAAAGTCAGCACCCTTTCCCAGTAAACTCAACCCAGCGCTTGCTCTTTGGCCAATGTTTTTGCAAGGAAATAACTCTCAAGGAATGGAAAGTGAGTAGCTTCGCTCCAATATATATTTCCTTTTAACTTATTTATAGGCATCTTAGTGTTTTGATATAATTTGTGTAGATGTTTCCCCATACAGAGATAGTGACTGGGACTCTGCATTTAATGTTTTAATTTTAATTAAAGTGACTTCATTACAAGTTTTGAGGTTCTAAAGCTGCTACAGTTTGTCTTTATGAGAACAGGAGAAAACTATTCTAAATTTCTTATTAATGTGGAGTTGTTTTCAGAAGTCTACGTGTTCATAATTCAAAGATACTACCAAGACAGGGTTTGGTTTGTTGACAGTTTTAGATACTTTTAAAAAGAACTAGTTATTGTCATGACGATGTGAGAAGAGTCGGTCATAGCCAGTGGGAATGCCGTCACGTGTCTCTCTCTACATTGTTTTCTTTAGTCCCTCGTGTCGCTCCCCGCTGAGAAGCAGTCACCTGTAACTTTACAGTAAATAGTGAGTGCAGAAGTGTACCAGAGAATTCATGTTTGTATTTTGGATTTTATTTTATGCTTTAATTATGAAACATATTCTTTCTGTCAGAGTCCCATGGTTTAAGGTTCCTGGTGCAGTCTCTCCAGCATTCGTGGCCCAAGTGTGTGGTGGGTGACCCAGGGCCAATGACCCAGTCCTGGCTGAGTTCTCCCTGCTCGCTTCATTTTGTAGGCAGTGTAAAGAACACTCTTAATGATCTGAAGGTTGTAAGGCTTGTTTAGAAAGGATTAACTCTCTCTTTTTCTTGATCGAGCCAGTGCGTGATGTCTGGCTGACGAGGATGATTTGCCTTGCGGTCCACAGGAGCGTAACAAGTGTGTGTTCAAGTAGGACAGGTTTACTTCTGCCCAGAGATAGACCAGTGATTGTTCCTTATCCTCAGAGTATGCACATGTATTTATGATTGGTTTTTATTTTATGTAGCAGAATGCATACAAATAAGAAAGAGACCTTCATGAGGGCATAAACACTCGGTCTTTAATTTTGTATCTCCAAGATACTAAATGAATTGGAATTGTTGGACAAGAGTGAAATCTGCCAGCATTTTTGATTCTTGGCTCGCCCTCTGTGGTACTTCCTGTGCGGTTTTATTATTGCATTGGGTGTATATACACCTATGGATATAATGTTTCACATATATTCCTAATAAGTAAACCTCAACTAAAGTAAAGCTTTAGTCAACTAAAATATTCACTACACTTAAAATTATTTTTAATTAATTTGGTAATGTTGCTCATCATAGAAAAATACAAATAATGAAAATTTCAAATACCTGTCAGTTTTAATACCTATATATTAAAATTTTAGAGTGTGTTTTTTTCATAGGTTTCCAGAAGTGAGTGTGTGCATACAATTTTTGGTTCACAGAAATGGGATCCTATTATACATACCTCTGCATGGTGTTTTTCACTTAATATGTGGCTGGACTTCTTTCTAGGTCAGATGTGTCCAATATAACATGGATTTAAGGATATGGGGTCTGACATGAGACTCTTGGGATGTCAGTCCCACTGCATCCTCTGTGACATGGGGAGGTATCACTCCTGTCCCATTGAATCAGTACGTGGGCCATCCATGTACCAAGGTTGCATGGCCCAGTGCCTGTGGCCCTGCCCCCGATTCTGATATGCCTCCTGTAGAGTCCTGGATGAGAGTTCCTGCTGACAGGAGCCCCTGGTGCAAATGTACCTTTTCTATTTGTGTTTCTTTCATTTTTACTGGAGCGGGGAAAAACACCAGGCATTTACATCGTGTTTAATCTTTGCACAGCTCTCCATTGTATGAGTATGTCATTAAGTAGCCCGATTGCTGGACAGCCATCATGTCCTACTTTTCTGTATTACAATCAGTGTTGGAATCAATTGTGTGTATCTTTGAAAAGGAAACAGTTGATGGTAAACAAAAGAGCTACTGGGGGATTTTACTGGATTGTCTGTAAAAAAAATTATTAAATGTTACTTATCCAAGAAAAGATTTCTTTTTCCCTTTAAGCTAAATTTTTGGTACTTCCTGTGAAGTTGCCTTATATTATTTTTCAATCAAAGTTTAATAATTAAAAAAATTTTTAAAGATTTTACTTACTTATTTTTAGAGGGGAAGGGAGCAAGAAAGAGAGGGAGAGAAACATCAATGTGCGGTTGCCTCTATGCACCCCCTACTGGGGACCTGGCCCTTCATCCAGGCATGTGCCCTCACTGGGAATCGAATCGGCGACCCTTTGGTCCAGAGGCTGACACTCAATCCACTGAGACACACCAGCCGTAGTCAAAGTTTGGTACTTTTTAATACTTGGTTAAACAGTCAAATAATACAGAAAAGCTACAATAAAAAGTAATTTTCCCTTTTCCAGGCTGTTTTCTTAGTCATTTATTTTGGCAGTTGTCTCCAAATTTTAAAATAATTCTGATTATTTTGCTCTCCCTAGACTTACCAGTCTGGACTGGGTCTTGACCCCTGTTACAGAGGAACTCTCACCACCCTGTCCACAGTCAGACTGTCATCAAGTGCCCGCTGTTGTAGGGACCCTTAGGGGAGGGAATCAAGTCTTTGCTTTTATGAGGTTTACACCCATTTTTAAATAAAATACTTAATTTTAATTCTAAAATTAAAATCACAAACTTACAAAGAGTTGGAGAGTGTTACAAAGTACTTTTTTCCTAAACCATTTTAGAATAAGTTACTGACTGGATACTTTCCCTGATACTTGAGTGTGTTTTTCCTAGAAACAAGGATATTCTCAAAAATATTCACAACACATTCATCAAAATCAGAAAATTAACATTGGTATAGTGTTGACCATCAACCCTCAGATACTATTCAGGTGTTGCCAGTTATCCCAATGATTCCTTTCTGACAAGAAGATGCAGCTCGGCATCACTTGTTGCACTTAGTGGTCACATCTCTTTAGTCTCAGTCGGCCTGGAGCAGTTCCTCAGTCTTTCACTTGACTTCCACCTTGACACTTTTGAAGAGTATAGACCAGTGATTTTGTAGACTGTTTCTCAACTTTCCAGATGGTTTTGTCATGATAGGATTATTTTATGCATCTTTGGCTAGAATACCTCTAAAGGACACTGTGTTCTTCTCATTCCATCTTACCAGGTGGCACAGAATTTCAGTTTGTCCCATTGCTGATTTTGATCACTTTGTTAAGGTGGTGCCTGCCAGGCTTGTCCACTGAAAATTGCTTTTTCACCCTTGTAAACCCATCATAGGCTGCTACTGTGAAACACAAACATCTCATTCCTTTTCATTTGCTCATTAATCCACATTAGTGTGAATTCCTTACTGAAACCCTGAAATAGAGATCTGTGTTGCCCTGACTCCTCTCAGTGGAGAATGGGATTTTCATGGAGAATGGAGAACACAAGAAGAAACTAGGTGTGTTCATCGCTGTTTGGGTGTTGTCGCTCCCAGACCCTTTCAGCAGACAGAGCTCGGGACTGTATGTGTATATTATGTATGTATGTGTGTATACATACATGCATTGTATCAATTTTATATCTACCTATGATCTGTCTTGAAAACCAGTTCACACCAGTCCTTCCGATTGCAATCCTGCTGCTGGATTTATTCTAATTTTCTGCCTCTCCAAATTTGTAACTCCTTTCTGTGACTGGGAGACTCCTACCTCCTGTTATCCTTAATATAGTTACTTTCTGGGTCAGTCTTCCTATTTAAGTAACCATTCTTTTTTAAAAATTGATTAAAGAGAAACAGAGAAACATCCATTTGTTGTTCCACTTATTTATGCATTTATGGGTTGCTTCTTGTGTGTGCCCTGACAGGGGATTGAACCTGCAACTTTGGTACCATGATTCCTCCAACTTTTTTCTTCTTTGTTAGGAATGCTGTTGCTATGTGGGGCTTCTTGTGGTTCCTTATAAATTTTTGAAGTATTTATTCTAGTTTTGTGAAATGCATCGTTTGGAATCTTAATAGAAATTGCACTGAATCTGTAGATTGCTTTGGGTAGTATGGACATTTTAATGACATTAAGTCTTCCTATCCATGAATACAGTATATGCTTCCACTTGTTTGTATCTTCTTCAGTTCCTTTCTCAGTGTCATAGAATTTTCGGAGTACAGGTCTTTTACATCCTTGGTTAAGTTATTTGTAGGTATTTTATTCTTTTTGAAGCAGTTGTGAAGAGGATTGTTTTCTTAATTTCCCTTTCTGTTAGTTTGTTATTGGCATATAAAAATGCAACTGATTTCTGGATATTTATTTTGTATCCTGCTACTTTGCTGAATTCATTTATCATTTCTAGTAGTTTCTTGGTAGAATCTTCAGGTTTTCTATGTACAGTATCATGTCATCTGCAAATAAAGACAGTTTTACTTCTAATTTGGATGACTTTTATTTCTTCTTGTCTGACTGCTGTGGCTAGGACTTCCAGTACTAAGTTGAAAAAGAGAGGTGAAAGTGGACATCTCTGTCTTGTTCCCTGGCTTAAGAGGAATGCTTGTAGTTTTTGCTTGTTGAGTATGATTCCGGCAGTAGGTTTGTTATACATGGCCTTAATTATGTTTAGGTATGTTTCCTTTCTTCCCACATTGCTGAAAGTTTTTATCATAAGTCAGTGCTGGATTTTATCAAATGCTTTTTCTGCATCTATTGAGATAATCATGTGGTTTTCATCCTTCATTTTGTTTATATGATGAGTCACATTTATTGATTTGCAAATATTGTACCAACCTTGCATTCCTGGAATAAATCCCACTTGAGCATGGTGTGTTTACTTTTTGATGCATTGCTGTATTTGATGCATTTGATATTTTATTGAGCATTTTAAGCGTCTGTTCATCAGTGATGTTCGCCTATAATTTTCTTTCTTTGTAGTGTCTTTATCTGATTTTGGAATTAAGATGATGCTGGCCTCATAAATGAGCTTGGGAGCCTTCCCTCCTCTTGAATTTTTTGAAATAATTTGAGAAGCAAAGGTATTCTTCCCAGAATGTTTGGTAAAATTCACCTTTGAAGCCATCCAGTCCAGGGCTTTTGTTTGTTGGGAGTTTTTTGATTACTACTTCAATTTCACTAGGTGTAATGTGTCTATTCAGATTCTCTGATTCAGTTTTGGAAGATTATATGATTCTAGGAATCTGTCCATTTCATCCAGGCTGTCCAGTTTGTTGACATACAGTTGTTCATTATATTTCCTTACAGTCCTTTGTATTTCTTTGGTGTCAGTTGTTATTTCTTCTCTTTCATACCTGATTTTATTAGAGTCCTCTCTTTTCTTTATGAGTCTGGTTAAAGATTTGTCAATCCTGTTTATCTTTTCAAAGAGTCAGCTCTTGGATTCATTGATCTTTTGTATCATTTTAAAACTCTATTTTGTTTATTTCTGCTCTGCTCTTTATTATTTCCTTCTTTTGGGGGGGCTTTGTTTGTTGTTGTTCTTTCAAGTTCCTTTGAGTGTAAAGTTAGATTGTTTGAGATTTTTCTTGTTTCTGAGATGGGCTTGTAATGCTATGAATTTTCCTCTTAGGACTGCTTTCCCAGTGTCCCTTGGATTTTGGATTGTTGTGTCTTCATTTTCACTCATTTCAAGGTATCTTTTGGTTTCTTCCTTGATCTTGTTGTTGATTCATTCATTGTTTAATAACATGTTATTTAGCTTACATGTCTTTGTGTGTTTTCCAGTGTTCTTCTGGTTGATCTCTAGTTTCATAGCATTGTGGTCAGAGAAGATGCTTGATATGATTTCAGTCTTCTTAAATTTATTGAGGCTTATTTTCTGTCCTAACGTGTTCTATCCTAGTAAATGTTCCATGTGCATTTAAAAAGTGTATATTCTGCTGCTTTGGGGTGAAATGCTCTGAAGATATCAATTAAATATATTTGATCCAGTATGTCATTTAAGACTGCTGTCTCCTTATTGATTTTCTGACTAAAATATCTACCATTGAAATGAATGGGGTGTTAAAATCCCTGTCTATGACTGTATTTCTGTTAATCTCTCCCTTTACGTCTATCAAGATTTGCTTTGCATATTTAGGTGCTTCTGTGTAGGGTGCCTATATGTTTACTAGGGTTATGTCCTCTTGTGGGATTGTTCCTCTTATTACATAGTGTCTCTCTTTATCTCTTATTATAGCCTTGGTTTTAAAGTCTGTTTTGTCAGATATTAAGTATTGCTATCCCAGCTCTTTTTTCCTTTCCATTTGCATGAAATATATATATCTTTATCCCTTTACTCTTAGTCTGTATGTATCTTTTGATCTGGTATGGGTCTCTTGGAGGCAGCTTATACATGGGTCTTGTTTTCTTACCCATTCAGCTACCCCATGTCTTTTGGTTGGAGCATTTAAGCTGTTTAGGATGATTATTGATAGAAACTTATTTAGTGCCATTTTATTGTTAGACTATTTTCCTATCTTTTTTTCCCCTTTTCTTCTTCTTCTTTTTAAAGGAAGCCCTTTAACATTTGTTGCAGTACTGATTTGGTGTTAACAAACTGCTTTAGCTTTTTCTTCTCTGAGAACCTCCTTATTTCGCCTTTGATTTTAAATAATAGCCTCACTGGGTAAATTAACCTTGGTTATAGGTCATTGGTTTTCATCACCTTGAATATTTTACACCACTCCCTTCTGGCCTGGAAATGTTTTTATTGAGAAATCAGATGACAGTCTAATTTGTGCTCCCTCGTATGCAGCTACCTGCTTTTCTCTTGTGGCATTTAGGATTCTCTCCTTGTCTTTAAGCCTTGCCGTTTTAATTATGATGTGTCTCAGCATAGGCCTCTTTGGGTCCAACTTGTTTGGGACTCTCTGAGCTTCCTGGATTTGTGTGTTTTTTTCCTTTGACAGATTAGGGGAGTTTTCAGTCATTATTTCTTCAAATAGGTTCTTGATGCCTTACTCACTATCTTCTTCTAGTAATCCCATATTGTGGATGTTGTTCTGCTTCATGTTGTCTAAAATGTTTCTTAAACTCCTCATTTGTTTTTAATTCTTTTTTTTTTTTCTGCTTTGCGGTGGTTTTTTTCTACCTTGTCTTCCAAATCACTTGTTCAGTCCTCTACTTATCTGACCTACTGTTTATTCCTTCTAGTATATTTCAGATATTCTGATATTTATTTCAGATATTCTTTGTTTTTGACTGGTCCCTTTTTAATGGTTTCTATGTCTTTTTTCATGCTGTTGAGTGTCCTTATGATCATTACTCTAAACTCTCTGTCTGAGACATTGCTTGTCTCCATTTCATCTAGCTTTCATTTAGTTGTTCTTCTGGCTTGTTCTTTCATTTGGGGCTGGTTTCTTTGTCTACCCATTTTGGATGCCTGTTTATATTTGTTTCTATGTATTAGGTAGATCTGCAAATACTATGGTGCAGGCCTTTGTCAGATGATGCTTGTGTGTGACCCTGAGCAACCTGTTTGGAGCTGTAATCAATCCACAGACTGTGGCTCCATCTGTTGGGCCTGTTTGTGTGCAGAAAGAACCAGGCTCCACACCTAGGTGGGCTCTTACCAGCTCCAGGCCTGGGAACGGTCAGCTAAAGTCTCAGAGCTCCCAGAGATCCACCTTAGTTATTAAACATAATCAGTTGTATAGCCTCGTGCTGTATTCAGCCCAACTGAAGCTCCAAAGGGTGGGGCTATTGCTTCTCCTCAGACTGATGCCACTTGGAGGGGAGTGCTCTGCCTGAGATGGTCTCTGCAGTATCAGAATGACTCAGCACAGGGATCCTGGTAGCTATTCCTTTAGTTGTCTTCCAGATCCACCAGCCCCAGACTCCTCTCATGTGTCTCTAGTCCACTCTGCCCTCCCTCTGCTGGAGCCCAGGGTAAGTGGCTGCAAACAAAATTTTGTGTGTTGGCCCTTTAAGAGGCTCTCTTAAGTCTCCAGTGTCTCTTCCTGGAAGACAGAAACCCCGCTGCTTTTTGCAGCTGGATGTTATTTGGGTTCCTTTACCAGCTCTGGTGCTGTAGGCTGGGGAGCCCAGCTTGGCATTAAGACCCCACACGTCTCAGGAGGGACCCCTGGCTGCTGAAATACCCCTTCGGACCTTCAGCTGCCACCCACAGGAGCCCAGCCAGCCCTCTCATGCCTCCTCTGCATTCCATATCAGTCTTGTGGTGGTGAAATGATTTCTTCTGTCTTCCCTTGGTTATCTTAATTTTATTTTTTCAATTACAGTTCATATTTAATACCATTTATACCAGCCTAGGTGTACAGTGTAGTAGCCAGGCAGCCGCATGTCACAAAATAATCCCTTCATACCTCCAGCACTCACCTGGTACCATGTACAGCCATTACAACACTATCGAAAATATTCCCCATGCTGTACCTCACATCCCTGTGACCACTCTGTCTCTACCTTCACAATCCGCCCTTCACCTTCCCTACCTAGTCTCCCACTTCCCCTCCCCTCTGGCAAGTATCACTCTGCTGTCTGTATCCATGAGTCTGCCCCAATCCTTCATGGAGCTGTCGGTGGCTTTTCTCTTCTCTCTCTCTCTCCCTCCCCCCCCCCCCAACTACAATACTCTACTAAGACTGGCTTTTCTTTTTTAGACTTAGGTTGTCTGTCTTTGCTGACTCCTTAAATTGTTCCAGATTTTCAATTTGGTATCATATACCTATATGAATCAAATCTTTTAAAATTTATTGAGACTTGTATTATGACCCATGTTGACCTTAATAATAAAATGGCCAATTATTTTACCAGTAAAATGGGTTTATTTGAGAATAGCAGAGAATAGCAATTCTGGACAAGCATGCTATAACAAAAGTTATAGACAAGTCCAGCAAGCAAAGGAGAGGAATGTTACTTTATAGAGAAAAATGAAGAAGTTGGGGAAGGGTGCTTTGAATGAAAGTCCATTGTAGGGAAGCAAGAGTTCAGGGTGGTTATGGCTTCTCATTGGCTGAATTGTGATGGTGTTCAGTGGCTGCCCTGGTTGCTGGGTAAGTAGGAAAATCTTCATTCCTCCTGCTCAGGCAATAAAGTAGAGACACTTCCTGATGGGAATGTAAGGTCCGTTCCCTTTTCCCTGGTGGGGTCTGTAATGGATGTCTCTTTCTGATGGGGTGTGTAATAGATGTCAGATAGTCTTGCATGAGAGCTCCCTCTCCAGGCATCCTGTTTCCATTTTAAGTGGTGTTTCCTTTATTCATTTTTCAGACCCAGATTATAGTCTGTCTTGGAAAATGTTCTGTGTATACTTGAGAAGAATATATATTCTGCTGTTGTTGGGTTGAGTGGTCTGTGCATGTCTGCTGTGTCATATGGTTGGTAGTGTCGCTCAGGTCTCTGTCATTATTGGTTTCTTGTCAACTGCTCTAGCAACTCTTGAGAGAGGAGGGTTGAGAGCTCCAACCATATAATTTATTTCTTCTCCCCGTTTTACCAGTTTTGCTTTATATATTTTGGAACTTTGTTATTTAGGAACATAAAGGTTTAGAATTTTTATGTCTTTTTGATGAATTGATCTGTGTCATAATTATTAAATGACCTTGTTTATCTCAGATAATAGTCTTTGAGCCAAAGTCTACTTTGTCTGACATTAATGTGGCCCCTCCAGATTTTTTCTTTTTTTAATTATATTTTATTGATTATGCTATTACAGCTGTCCCATTTTCCCCCTTCATTCCCCTCCACCCTGCACACCCCCTCCCACCCACATTCCCCCCTTTAGTTCATGTCCATGTGTCATAAGTTTCTTAGCTTCTACATTTCCCACACTATTCTTGCCCTCCCTCTGTCTATTTTCTACCCACCGTCTATGCTACTTATTCTCTGTACCTTGTCCCCCTCTCTCCTCCTCCCACTCCCCTATTGCTAACCCTCCACGTGATCTCCATTTCTGTGTTTCTGCTCCTGTTGTAGTGGTTTGCTTAGTTGGCTTTTGTTTTAGGTCTGGTTGTTAATACCTGTGAGTTTGCTGTCTTTTTACTGTTCATATTTTTTATGTTCTTTTTCTTAGATAAGTCCCTTTAACATTTCATATAATAAGGGCTTGGTGATGATGAACTCCTTTAACTTGACGTTATCTGGGAGGCACTTCATCTGCCCTTCCATTCTAAATGACAGCTTCACTGGATAGAGCAATCTTGGATGTAGGTCTTTGACTTTCATGACTTGGAATACTTCTTTCCAGCCCCTTCTTGCCTGTAAGGTCTCTTTTGAGAAATCAGCTGACAGTGTGATGGGAACTCCTTTGTAGGTGACTGTGCTTTTATCCCTTGCTGCTTCTAGAATTCTCTCCTTCATTTTAATCTTGGCTAATGTAATTATAATGTGCCTTGGTGTGTTCCTCCTTGGGTCCAACTTCTTTGGGACTCTCTGAGCTTCCTGGACTTCCTGGAAGTCTATTTCCTTTGCCAGATTGGGGAAGTTCTCCTTTATTATTTGTTCAAATAACTTCCACTTGTTGCTCTTCTTCTTCCCCTTCTGGTACTCCTATAATTCGGATGTTTGGACGTTTAAAGATATCCTGGAGGTTCCTAAGCCTCTCCTCATTTTTTTGAATTCTTGTTTCTTCCTTGTTTTCTGTTGTTTCTTTCTTCCTTCTGGTCCACTCCATTGATTTGAGTCCCAGTTTTCCTCCCATCTCTGTTGGTTCCCCATGCATTTTTTTTATTTCACTTATTGTAGCCTTCATTTTTTCATCTAATTTGTGAGCAAGATCAACCAATTCTGTGAGCATCCTGATCACCAGGGCTTTGAATTGTGCATCTGATAGGTTGGCTATCTCTTCATCGCTTAGATAAATTGGCTCTGGGGCTTTGATTTGTTCTTCAGTTTGAGCCATTTTTGTTTCTGGTGGGTGTTTTTTTTTTTTTTTGCCTAGTCACGGCTGTTATGTAGAGAGGACTGGAGCCTTAGGTGTTCCCCAGGGCGGGCCAGCCCAGTCACTGGGTAATGACGCTGTATGTGGGGGCAGGGTCCGAGAGTAAACAATGGCACTTGCTCTGCTCACTCTGGGATTCCAGTCCCTTCTGCTGCTTCCCCTTCGCCTGGATTATCTGTGCATGAATGTGAGACCACCCGGTCAGCCAGCTGCCTTGCGCGGCCTCACTGGATCTGCACAGTTCCTACCCCGTGCCCAGGGTCTGCTAGCCGCCACCTGTGCACCTGGGATCTGCCAGCCACTGCTGCCTGCGAGCCGGGTCCACACCCCCACTTTTTCCTGCTGCAACTCCACCCCTCTTACCAGTCTGGATGAATGGTTGTTGGACTTCCGAACAGTTCAATTTCCTATGAGTTCTGGTTGT